>OY796884.1:26755275-27039214 GCA_963680785.1 Diplosoma virens
ATTAAGAAAACATTTTATTCTCTTCCTAAATTGTATTTATAAAAATAAAAAAATTTTGTTAAAAAAAAGTTAAACATATTATTTTGTTAATTTGAATTTTTTTGCAGAAAGTTGAGCTGGATATCTTAATAAAAAAAGAATTAAGGTAAGCTGAAAATCAAAGTAAACCGTTTAAAAAAGAAACTAAAAGTTTTATCTTGCTAGAACTTCACCTGATTTTCGATATTCTTTGGGATTGTGTTCTGGTGAAAAAGAATTTCGAAAAAAAAGAATTCCAATTGTATGTGAGGCGATGAAAAAGTTGCTGGGTGAAGAAAAAGGACCAAAAAATTGTTTTGAAGTAATGAAATGGCTGTTGTAGTTGTGTGTTTAAAGTTTTTACTAAAGAAATAGAATCAACAGTGAGAAAATACGTCCGTAAAAATTTCTTAAAAAGTCTAATTTCACTACTTCTACATAAATACTACTACATAAATACTAAATACTAAATTCTACATACATACTAGATTTCACTAGTATTATAAATCTGATTGTTGGCAGCGTGGTCGAGTGGTTAGTGCATCGTGATTGTCATCGACATGGTCTCGGTTCAAAACCTACTCGCGCCATTCTGTTGTGTCCTTGGCAAAGACACTTTGTGGCAATTTCTCCTGCTTGGTGGTCTTGGCAAGCAGTTCTAAATTTCACTCCCATCTTTATTAAATTTCAAGGGGACAGCAATATCTTGGCATCTCGGGAAGCAGATAGGAATAATTGCTTACCCTATATATTAGCGGCTCCGTCGCTTTCCTGCGAGTCAGGAGGATTAATCCAGCTAGAAATGCAAGTTTACGTTTTTACTGCTAAACTAGATTTTGCAATGTGTAAACAGACTCCCGTGGTTTCATTGGTTGGATCCGGCGGTGGCTATCGTGCAGTTGCAGGGATGTGTGGGGCGTTCGAGGCTTTAAAAGACTCAGGTCTTCTAGATGTGCTGACGTACAGCAGTGGACTGTCGGGCTCTTCTTGGTTAGTTGAAGTTTAATTTTTTCTTTGGAAGTCAAGTTGTCAAGTTTTCGTTTTCTCAAAACGTAAAAGACGTAATATCATGCAAAGTTTTTAATTGGTCAATCGTTCATTTGAATATCGTAAGTTGGTAGTTCAAATCTCGACAAGGCTTCATTAACAATTTTGAAAATTACGTGTTTTCAGACATCGTAAAAGAATAAAATACCTATAAGAAAAAGTAAAAATCCAGTCTATACGTTTTACATATGCTCTTAAAAATGCTATAAATAAATTAACAAAAATTTTTCACTTGTTTATGTTTACTACCATTTTATACAAAGATATCGTAATCATATCATAATCATATCATAATCCTATCATAAACATATCATAATTATATCATAAACATATCATAATCATAATCACTGTTATACGCAGGTACCTGGCTTGTGCTTATGCATCGCAGGGAGCAAAGCCGGAAGAACAAAAAGATTTTCATGAAAATTTGAGAAAGAGATTTACGAAAAATTTCATTCGAGGAATAGGACTACTTCAAACATCACGTCAATATGAGTAATAAAAAAAACATCAGAGATAAGTTTCCAACTTAAAAACGTGGTTTTGAAGTAATAAAATTTTTCTAGTAAATGCGTACAGAAAAGCTGTAAAAAGCATGGTCAACCTCACACGTTTGCAAACTATTTTCCAGGATTTATTGTTGGAAAGCAATTACTGGAAAAGAAGGTAAAAGACAAATATTTATTTTGTATTATATTTACCGTATAAGAATTAGGCTATAATTTTTCATTTTAACAAATAAATTTCCATTTTAGGCTCTGACCAAATTAAGTCACATGATTCCTTACGTAGAAAGCGGAATGGTACCCTATCCAATTTTAGTCACCTTGCACGTCAAGAGCAGAGTACTTTCCTCGAACTTCCACGGTGAGCGCTCTAGCAATGATATTTTCATATTCATGTATTTATTTTTCACATTCTGTTTAACTGTTTCATTTTCAAAATCTTGAAGTCTTGATAATAAATCAAAACGGTCGCTTTTAAAGAGTCAAAAACTGTTTTTTATATTTTTTGAAGATTAAATCTGAATATTAATGGAAAAAGAAGGTAAAGTTTCAATAATTTTAGAATAAAAAGTAAAGCCAAACTTTGCTTTGCAGTCGGTTATGTTGTCTTTAATTTTTTTTGTGAAGCAAGGTTGCTTATTTTTCTTTGAAATGCTCATTTGACTTTAGATAAAAAGCTGTATCATTTAATCAAAAACAAACAAGTGCTATTTTTACTGGTATTGAAACCAAAGAAACAATATTAATACAAATGTACAAGTGAGGCTCGTTCAAAAATGTTGATTTTAATTTTAATTTAATTTCATCCTGAAACTCATTTTTTTTAGATTACATTAAAAATTTGAGTAAAAACAAATTTTATTCTTGCATTTTTGTTTCAATCACAGCTTACATGGAAAGAACCCCTTACGAAATATCTTTTCCGTCTTATGGTGTAAGTTACAAGACGAATGACGACGCTTCGACGTGGTACAGCGGATTTCTTGTCCATCGCTGCCCCGAGTTGCCCCTTCACTTTACCCTCGCGATGACTGGGTGCGCCTTGAGTATTCTCATATCATCATACATGGAAACAGGGGGGGAACTTGAAAAATGTTTTCTGAAGCATGTTGGTGAGTTCCTGCTGATTTTCGCGGTTAATCTTTTTCATTAATTTTATGGCTGAAGCGATTTACTTTGACCTAAGTTTTCAGCTTGTGGTTTAACTTTTGCGCCCCCTCTAAAATTGATGCAATTTGAGTTGATATGAAGGAATGCCTTCACGTATTAGATTGACGTTCAAGAACTTTTATTGTTTTTTATTCTTATTTTTTTATTATAGAGCAACAACGTATAATAGGAAGGAGGAAAACTTTGGAGGCTTCGGATGTAAGCGATCTTGTAAATATTGCTCTGTGGTTATCCTGACATAAATGCTCTTCAAAATTTTTTTCTTTAACTCCTGCTTTCGGCCATTAAAAAAATTCTATAAATCAATCAAACAGTGTATATAGCAAAGCTAGGTTTTGTTTTCATATAAGTGTGTTCGTAATTCGAGTTTTTTTGTATTCCACCAAAATGAACATTTCTTGCCTGCGACCAAATCGCTTTTTTTCTGCGACTTCAATTGTTTCATTTTAACTAAATTGCTTCTTGTCTAAAGCAGGGCTGAAAAACCTGCTACAGGCAAGGTTATTGTGGTCCTTTCACATTTTCTGTGGGGCTTTTCTTTCTTTCGAGATATTTTTCACAAATAAATTTTTTGAAATTTAGTCTTCATTTTAATTAAAAAAAAGTCTTCTTATATAATTTAAAAAAAAACTCTTTGGTTTAAAGTGTAAACAACTTTTTAGTCATTATTAACTTTTAAACGCAAAAAATTTTTAGGAAGTCGGATTTCAAGCAAAAATTTTGCGCCACCAGGTGGCTAATATATTTTTTTCAAGAGCTCGTACGTTAAAAAGGTTGCTCGACATTGCCTAAAATTTCTCGTTTTCAGGATTAAAGCAAGCGACTATGTTCATTGCTTACGGTTTAAAACATAAATTGTTTACAGAAAAAATGTGCAGCCATTCAAACGCAAAGGCTATTTAAGATAAATAATGTCTAATGAAGAGCGCACTAGATTTTCAATCTAAATTAAAAATTTGGCAATGATTTTTTAAAAAGTTTTTTTTCTTAAAAAATGACTGATAAAAACTTTTACTTTGAATAGGAAAAAAATTTTTTTGTCATAGATAGATAGTTTTTTTTTTTTTTTTAATCAAAATAAGACATTTACAAAAAGTTTACTTGATTTATTTGTTAGGTTTCTTTCGTTGAACAACGGTCGTTGGAGGGTTCCAATGAAAGTATTGACAAACAAAAATCTTCTGGAAAACAGGACACTGCCAATCATGGCATTTTTGCAGATGAAGAAGAAGAAGAAAGTGCCGGTAGCTAAAATTTTAAGAAACAGAATAAAAATCTAATTCTAATCAATCGGAACACGTTCATTTTGTTTGTTATTTTGAGCCTCTGTGAAAAAACACCAGCTTTACTTTTAAAACGGCAATTCATTTTTATCCATAATTTTTCAAAACATATTCTTCACCCCGACAAAGAAAAGCATCTATTCTTAATTGTAGCATTAATTGGTTCTTTCTTTTTTAATCTTAAGATACAAGTACTAAATATGCAAAGCTGTAGACACAGGATACTGTGTGTTTTTATTTTTTTTTGTAGCACTTTTTGCCTGACAAAAGCGCAACTAATGGCAAATAACCTTAATGAGAAAACATAATTAAAATTGAAACTGATGAATTACTTCAAATATTTTTCTTTTAACGGTTGAGTAATTATGCAACTTGAAATGGCTTAGTAAAATTGGTTGGAGTTTTGCTTAAACGATCATTAATTACTTTAAACGATTTATCGATCAACAAAAAGTACAAGCTCAGAAAAATAAAGCCTGACAAATTAAAGAAAATTTTACATGTCATGTAACAAAACTATCTCAACTTTCCTGAAAATTAATTTGCATAAATCTAAACCGAGCATTCATTTTTGAGGCTATTTAAATTCTTTGGATGTTTAAAAAATTTTTACGATACATTTAAGGGTTTCCACCAAATAAATCGATAATACTGCTTTTACGTTACCTCAATGTTTTTCAACCTTTTTTTGACCACGCCCCACATACTGTAATCACCTCTAAAATCTAGATATCCCCCTCTCATGTGGTGATGTAATACAAAATTTTAGAATCATTACCTGGTGAAGACCTTTTTTTGGTCCTCACTAGATTTTTTAGGATAAACGGAGCCATCTCAACCACATTTAATGTGAAGGCTTTCTTTTGATTTTCATCTAATTTTGTATAGGCAATTGAATAGGAAGCAGAATTGATTGTTTCTGCAAAAAATAGAAAGGAAATCTACACTATAAATAGGTGTGACTTTGCTTTATCTGTGTCTAAAATTTCTAGTGAAGACCAAAAAAAAAGATCTTCACATTAAATCTGCGTGACATTACTCCATCATGCCAAACCAAAAAAATAATAATAAAAATAATTGAATGAAATAAATCTGTATTTACCTGATTTTCATTTATTGGAATGTTAAGTCTAATAGATCCGGAGAACATAGATTTTGATTTGTTTAAATAAGTAAAAATTAAATTGTCCCCTGTGAGGCGTTGGAACCACTGGCTTACCACTTTTTTGGTGTAGCGGTAGGCATCCCTGTTTTCTGCCTTAAAAATTTGTTTTTTTCTTGGTCCAGCCAAATACAGCACTGTGATTAAAGCCTTTCCGTAAATATTTTTTATTGTCGTGTTCAATTTTTGCCAAATCGAATCGAAATTACAGAGAATTTTTCGGACAGGCTGTCTAAATTGTACACAATGCTTAGTTCTTAAACTTTCGAACTTTATAGGTATTTTTAACGTTTATTACTCACCTCAAAATGAAACAAAAATCAAAGGCAAATTCTTTTCGAGAAAGGTGAATAGCAATTATTTCAACTAAGTACCCAAAATTCTGTTTAAATATGAAGATACTACTTATTCAATAAAGAAAACCTATTTTTGCTAAACAAGTTACTAAATATAAAAATGTGGCCAATCTTTGTTGTAGATGACAAAAAATCAGTTTCATCATGTTCGGGTGATGATGACACAATTGATGATGACATCATCGATGACGACCCTGATACGCCTTTTCAACTTGGTACGATTAATCGTGCGACCGTGGGAGATTCGAAAAAGTAAGAACTGCTCTTGTGCATTAAGACCAATCTACATCTGGCGCTTGCTCTCAACGTTTCTTAGTTTTTTTACTGTTTTCCGCAAGCTTCTACGTCAGCGTACGCTTTAAGATTCAATAAGCAAATCAAGGAACGCCGGGCAATATATGCGCCTAACATAGAACAAGCATTAAACAAAAGAGTTTCGAGTGAACAATATCTTGCATGTTGTAATCAATCAGAAACGAACAAAAAATTGTGCACTAAAGTTGACTCAGTTTTGATATATTAATAGAACAAGTTTTGGTGAGGTACTGCGCACTTCGTCAGATGCAATGGTATTCCATTTGGTCAATATATGTATAACATAATAACAATAAATATATAACGCAACAATATAATAACAGTGATGCCACAAACAAGCCAAATGAAATTGAAATATTACTGTAAGTTGGTACTGTATTAAGAATTTTAATCAAATAAAAACAAAAAAAAAAATGTAAAATATACTTTTTTTTGTTATAAGCCAATATTATTTACCAATAAAAAAACCGGGAATTTTTACTAAATTCTTAGACTGGCCAAAAGAATTCTAAAAAAATATTCTTTTTAATGATTATGATAAATCGAAAGATTTAATGGTTCCGTCAGTACCATTGGTCAACCTCTAATATTTTATGTTTTTTATTAAAGTTACGTTCTTAAGTTTTTTCTCTTTTTTAACGTCAAAACTAGAAAAATTTAATTTTCGATCGTTTTAAAAAGTTTTTTAAATTTGCAGATGCAACCAAAATTTTATTTCACGCAACACAATTTTGGGTAGAACTGTTCAATTGTCTAATTTCGCATTGGGGATGAATGAAATGCCGAGATTTCGATTGAACCCAATTAAAAGTGTAAACTATACTAAAGGTTAGCTGCGACAAGAAAATAATCTTTTTTTTGTTTTTTGGTAACACTTTGGCTTCTTCACGCTTCTTTAAAACAAAAACTCATTTTATTTAGTTTTGTTTTTTATAAACTTGGCTTTAAATTATATCAAAATGTTTACTAGATTACAACAAATTTTTTAAGAAAATTTTCTTATCGTCACGAAAAGTATAACGGTGATTTAATAATTTTTCAGAGTAAAAGATATTATTTTTACGGAAAATTTTTAATCTTACCTTCCTCCTTTCGTACTTGGCTAAATTAAAATTTTTTTCAAATTTTTCTTTTTTGCTTCTATTAGCTGTAATTAATATAGAAAAACTTTAATTTTACAAGCATTTTTATGATTTTAAAATTATAATAAGCATTTTATGAATGGCCTGGCTTTCTCAGTTTAGTAAAAATACCATATAATATAAAAGGTATATTACAGTATTATGAATTTTAATTCAGAAAAACTCAAAGCAAAAATTTCGATTGGAATGGAATGTGGACACCACCACAATCTTTCAACTAAAAAAGACTTTATTTCAATAGCTGATGCAGGTCGGAAAAATGAGTAACCAGTAAACTCTTATAAAGGTTTAATAGTTTTTGAAGTTTTTAAATAGCAATTTTCCCCATACCATTTTTTCTTTAAACTTGTTTTAGATACGTAACTACCGGTAACTATTTGCAATAAAACAGTATAACTCTTAAACATTATACGCTAAAGAACAGCAGCAAAGAAAGTAATTTTTATAGCCGTTTTAAAGCAACAAAAATGTAAATTTTTTTTTAACTGAAGATTGTTACGAGTATTTTCACTTTGATTTATATTAGGGATCAAAGGACTTTATGACTTTCTAAAAAAACTATTACGAAAAAAAATTGTAACTTTTATAAAAATTTTTTTGTTTTAGAATGTCAAGAGAAAACTAAATAATGCTTCAATAAGGAGTTCATTAAAAACTTTTTAAAGGCTTCGTAAGAAACCCAAAATGCTGAAAAGCCGTAAATATTCTAAAAAAATGGTTGAAAATTTTATGGAAGAGCCAAAGCCTCCCAGACTCCATACTTTACATTTATGATTTTATGCTCAAAGTGTTCAAACGGAATGAATAGCGAGTGTGACATCTTTCTTAAAATGGCTTCTATACCCTATATTTGTACACTAGACACACACACACACACACACACACACACACACAATATACAGGTTGATTGAAAAAAAATGCCCTCGTAATCTTCTTAATCATAAATTGCCTTCCAATAAAAATTTTGTCAAGATTTATTAAATATAAACATGACTCTATGTAGACGAGCAAACTTTTTTGATTACATAATCACGTAAATTTGTATTTCTTCAGCACGCTTACTTTACGTTCTTTTTCATTCCACACATTTGCCAAATCGATATCACTTCTGCCAAATTGAACTTCATTAGTACCTAATTAAATTTTATTTGTGCCAAATTGACTTGTAAATGGTACAATATATGTACAAATGAAAACAAAATGGACAAAAGAATTATCGTATTTGTGTTGAAGTGATTACTGATTTAATCTGTCGGCAGCGTGGTCGAGTGGTTAAAGCACCGGACTGACGATCAACATGGTCTCGGTTCAAAACCCACTTGCGCCATTCTGTTCTGTCCTTGGGAAAGACACTTTACGGCACTTTCCCCTGCTTGGTGGTCTTGACAAGCAGTTCTAAATTACAGTCATATCTCTACTAGATTACTAGCGGACAGCAATATCTTGGCATCTCCGGAAGCAGGTCGGGGTAATTGCTTACTTTACGTATAGCGCCTCCGTCGCTTTCCTGCGAGTCAGGAGGATAAATATAGAGATAAAAAAAATCTTTTTTCAAAAAAACTTTGGTCTTGTGTAGTAAAAAAATTTGAAATTTTCAAAATAAGAATTTTCGGTATAGATAAAAGCTTAATTTATAATCCAACACAAAAGCTGTTTTAAATGGTTTCTCTTTTTAATTTTTTAAGTAAAACGATTGTTCTTCAGGTGTGCTGAACAACGTCGCAACCGATATTGTGCTTCGACCTCAAAGAACAACTGACGTCATGATAGTGATGGATTTCAACGCTTACGAGTCAGACGACCACTTTGATTATAAAGTAATCAATTTTTTAAACTCCGAACATGAGTTTCTTTTCAGTCTCACGTGCTCTATTGTGTTTCTGAAAATTCTTAATCTTTCTTTAAAGTTTTTATAATGAATTAATCAAATGTTTTGGGTAACTGAGTTATTACTAGGAAATCATAGCTGAATTAATTGGCATTGACATTTTTATTATTAATTATAAATTTTGAATTACATTTCATTTATTTTTTAGCCCCTTCTCGTTTCTGCCGCTCAGGCTCAACAATCTAGGATAAAATATCCGGACATCCAGTTTGACTACGTCACCAACTTACCTCCGATGGAATTCCTCGTCTTTCCAAGCACTGGACCAAACTGCCCGACAATTTTATGGTTTACTTTATCCAATAAAAAGTTTAAAAGTTTGGCAGACTATATTCCGCGGTCAACAGCAAAAAGACCAGGTAGCCTACTAAGAATTCCCACAGAATTTTATTTAATTCGAAAACCCCAATCTGGTTTGGTGATTATTATCCGTGAAAAATTTGTTTAAGTCACAAAATACGTACAAACAGTGACTCTGTTTTGAATTAATTGTCATTGATTTTGTCTGGTACCCTCAACCAATCAAGAAATAAAAAGGCCAGCCGTATAACTTTACACGAATTAGCTTGCTGCACTTAAATATTAAACGAATTTATGATTGAAGACGGTTTATTACTTTCAAAGCAAATGTCGGTTTAATAGATTTTTAACATATTTTTTCAATTTCTTTTTTAGCTGGCGAAACAAGGAAATTTAATGACTTTGAAGTTTTTGGTGACACACCCTTTGCAACATCAAAATTTCAATACGATAACTATCACTTTGATCAGCTTAGAGAATTGATGTACCATAACGTTTACAGCCATGTCGAGGTAATTATATAACTATCCTCTTATTATATATTATGGGCTGGTTTTAAAAGTTTTATAAAGTTTAAATTTTGGTTTGTTAATTTTTAGGACATCAAAGCAGCTTTGGAAGATGCAATAAAACAAAAACGTCGTTTGAATGAAAAATCAACATGGTTATGAGTTTATTGGTTTGAGGACTGGAATTTCACAGTGAAGCTCTTTAATTGAATTGTTAAACATTTTAACTTGCTTAGCCTTTAACTATGTCAACATCTCTTGATAGCCATCGTAAGAAGCTAATTTTGTCTGCGTCACTTCAGAGCATTTGAATTTTGAAAAAGTTGAATTATTTAGGAAGACTATGCAAATTTTTTTATAAGAAACATTTCGCCATAAAGGTTTTCGCATTATTTGATTTTATTATAAACTGAAAGATTATAATAAGCTGTAGAAAAAATCCATTGTAAACCGCTGTAATTTTTATTGATAACAATGCAAAAGAATGCAAAAATTTTACTTACTCGAAAATAAACTAGTGCTTTATCGTCACAGAACAGGGCCATAATTCATCGTTCAAATGACTAATAGAGCGATCAGTCGAACAAACTAAGTTGGAATATTTAATAGCTTGAATGCTGTGGATATGTTTTCGCATAATTTTTTCTTGTTGCCTTTTTAACGTCGTGTTCTAATTTTTGATGATATCATTAAATACGAATCCGATTTTATGATCATCATCTGCTTTGTTGGCAGCGTGGTCGGGTAGATATAAGAACGCCGTATTGATAGCGAACTTGATCGCACGATTACATTTTTAAACTTACACTTATCATTCTGTTGAGTCTTGGAAAGGCGCTTACCCCATTTCCTTCTATTTGATGGTCTTAACAAACAGCTTTAGATTTTGTTTATATCTTTAAATAAAACCAGACAATTGGATAAAAATTTTCAATTGAACGGTGATATCTTGGCATCTCTAAAAGCAGGTCAGGGGAATCGCTTGACATTCGCACTGAATTTATTGCCTACAAAGTTTTCTTGCAAATTAGGACGATAAATAGAGATAAAGATAAAAATAGTTTGTTAGAAATGTGCTTGGTTCAAGAATTGGCACGATTTGCATGAAATATTTAGCCCAGCCGTTGTCAAACAGTGAGTCACGACCTTGATTAGGGTCGCTTGCTGCCTGTTGCTGGAATCGCTCTTTTTATATTTGTTTGCTCATTATTAATAAAATTTACGGACTTGTGAAAGCAATAAACTTTTTTGATTTTGGAAACTCTTTTGCTCGATTTTTCGATAAATCTCGTTATAGCAGTTATGCCGAATATCAAGTCAGACCTATTTTTAGTTTCCTAGTTATAGGGGTTAAAAAATCAATTGTTTTTTAGACACTAGGTAGCACTGCTTTTCTTTTTTTGGTATATCTTATTCAATTTTTGATCATTTTTAAAAATTAATACATCAATAGGAAGATATCCTTAAACTCAGTCGTATTTAAGGGGGGGTTGTGCCATAGCCTCCCTTTGAAGGTCACTAATATGAGAAATTAGAGAAAGATTCAAAGTGAAGACCTTTTTTCTTTAGCTTCGACATGAAAAAAATTTTCCACTAAGAATATTAAATTATGATTATATGCTCCCCTCCTTTTCAAAAATCTTCGGTACGCCACTGCTTGAACTGTATTTAAAAAAACATCAAGTTTGTAGTTGGTAAAATTTATGAGTAAAAGGAAGAAATACATGTTAAACTTCAATCAAAAATTGCAAAAAAGTCTATATTGTAAAAAAAATTGTTTTTCTTAAACTTTACTTTAATCTTTACTTTTTATAATCTTCAAAATCTACCATGGAATTTTTTGAATTTACAAAAAAAGTTACTTTAACTACTTGAATCCAATATTTTTCTCTTTGGGCCCACGCTAAATCTTGTTTATTCTTGAATTGACTAAACAAATCTGTCTTGATCTGCTAATTATTTAGCCTAATCCAGCGTGGTCCAACTACGGGCCCGCGGGCCACATGCGGATGGAATTTGTGCGGCCCGCGGAACAATTTTGCACAAGTCTTGTCGATTACAAGCAGCGGCAACCTTTTTTTTTGGAGAACGCTATGATTTTGGGACGAAAATAGGAATTTCGAAGATCGATTCCAGTTGAAGACCTTTTTTTTTTTTTTTTTAGAGAACACCCTGAGTTTGGGACAAAAATAAGTATTTTTAGCCGGCTGAGGCCTGCAAACTCGAATAATTTTGAAAAGTGGCCCACAAGAGTGGAGAAGTTGGACCACCCTGGCCTAATCCAACGGTGGGTAAATTACGGCTCGCCGACCTTTCGTTTGCGGCTCTTCCAGCTAAACCAGTGGTTCCCAAACTTTTTTTAAAAATTTCCATGACGGACCCCTTGTAATTTTTTAAAGATTTGTGGCCTATCGTCTCTTCTATCTATTGCAGGGGTGTCCAACCTTTTTGAGCCGAGGGCCATTTTGACGCATAAAGAATATTGGCGGGCCATACAAAGAAAACACCCCACTTTTTGCATCAAAATTATAGTGATCTCTAAAAAAAAAGGTCTTCACTTGGAATCGATCTCCAAAATTCCTATTTTTGTCCCAAACTCAAGGTGTTCTCTAAAAAAAAAAAAAGATCTTCACATGGAATCGATCTCCAAAATTCCTATTTTTGCCCCAAAATCAAGGTGTTCTCTAAAAAAAAAAAAAAGGTCTTCACTTGGAATCGAGCTCCGGAATTTCTATTTTCATCGCAAACTCATAGCGTTCTCCAAAAAAAAGTTGCCGCTGCGTGTGATCGACAAGACTTGTGCAAAATTTTTCGGCGGGCCGCGGGTTGGCCATCATTGACCTATTGTCTATTTTGCAGTCATTCTATTAAAAACGAGCCGTAGACGCAATTCCCTGTGGTGAACAATAGCGCAAAGCCTTTACGTTTTGCGACGTATCGCGGTATAAAATTTAAATAGCTTCTTTTTATAGTTAATGGAAAAATTGCATACACGGAATTTCTTCCGCGGACCCCTTGAAAGTGCTTCACGGACCCCGAAAGGTCTGCGGACCCCACTTTGGGAACCACTGAGCTAAACAATAATAACGAAATCGAACAATGTACAATTGTTATTCACAGTTGAATTTGGGTCAAAGGAAGATTTTTAATTAGGTGCTGAGTCGGATTATAACGTGGAAATACAGCATTTCTTGTTAAGGATCATTGTTAAGGACCATTTACACAACAGCAAAAATTTGAGCAAGGCGAGCGCTATTTTTGTTTCATTTATTTCTCGCCCGCCGAGACACGCTGGTAACATGAAAATAAAAAAAACTAAGATAATGCTTGCTTCTCTGTAATGAAATTTATAAAGTCATTACATCGTGCAAGTCTGACAAATGAAGATTCACACCGCTTTAACTTCATATCACTCAGATTTTCAAAAGCTAGCTAATAAAGTGAAAACCTACAGTAAATCTAATCCTGGTAAAATCTTGGAAAAATTGTAAATCGTGTAACATTGTATTTGTTTTTATTATTTGATTAAAACTTACTTTGTTTACTGTATTTGCATTAACACCTCAAACACAATTTGTGGTTCTCCGGCAGTTTTGAATTTTCACATGCAACTCTTTCGTTGGAAACTTTGCCCACCCCTGATATATACCTTAATATTAGTTGGAAAACTTGTATATCTGAATCGTTTAATGGTTTCTAGTTTTTTAGCAAAATGTTAGGGGTGGCCTAACAATTTTTTGCGAAATATAAATGTCGTTGTTCGACGTTCGACGCATTTCCGCGGTTAGTGATGACGAGCTTTTAGCAGTTGTTACTGTGAACATTTTATCTCTGAAAATGTCGGTTGATTTCTGACGGACGAAACGTCAGTTTAAAAAAAATATCTTGCTAATTTTTGATGTGGTATTATCACCGGAAGAACATTTGGAATTTTTTAGCTATATTGATGCCTGGTGAGCAAAACTAATACATTTTTATAAATGCTGTAATTATTTGGTTAAATTATTTTCAAATTAACAAAAAATAGGTTTTATGAAGTTAGCCTAGCAGTCCTAACTTGTTATTACTATGGATCGTGATGTTGGAAAACATTTGAAAGATTGGTCTACCTAAAAATTTTTTTCTTTCTGACATGGACTTTAAGAGCTGCTTTAGACTATTATTAGGATGCTAAATCCAAATCTGATTTCAGATTTTCTCCATCACATCACATTTTTGGATATAGGTAAACTATTCCCATTTTCATGGGTTTCAAGATAGAATTACCTTTCTACATAGTACCATACCTTTTTGGCAGGGATGCTGGACCTTTTAATGGGATTTGCGCTTTCAGGATTGATATAGCAATATAGCTAGGGGATATGAGAGGTTTATAGTTGATATATAAATCCAAAGGGTTTGACCTTTAAATGTGTTCATGCTTTAGTATTAATATGTATTTAAGGCATACTAATATATACAGGTTGTGATGAGATACCAAAAATTGATTATTGGCTTTATTAAACTAAAATTAGTTACTATAAATTATAAATCAGATTCTAAAACAAAATAGAAATACATTTAGCAAGATCACACCAACGAATAAACAAAAATATATTAATTAAACCAACTTAAAAGTTATCAAAAATATGGCAGCTAGCAGACCACTCTGCAGCCACTACTTATCGCAATTTAAATAAAGGACAGCAGAATGGAGGAATTAAAGCGCCGCGCATTTTAAGAATAAACGGGCATTTATTGTATAAGTAAGCAACCATTTAATACAAAGTTCGAATCTTTATCGAACAGCTGTGATAGGCAGTTCATGATTGTCGTAGCAGACTGGTCTTTGCAGGGGAAAGCAAATGGGAAGCGTGAGTATTCGTCGACAACGATAAGAATGTAAGGCTTTGTGCCTGATACAGGACCTTTAAAATCAACACTAATTCTTTCCCACGGTCGTGTAGCTTTGATGAGAGTATTTTTATAGCTAGCGAAGAACTTTGGTTTTAGCTTGGCACAAGTGAAACATTCGTTGCACACGCGTTTGATGTCTTCGACTGAGAAAGGTAAATTTTTCGATCGCACAAAATGTGTCATGCGAATGACGCCTGGGTGCCCCAACTGCTTATGAATGTTTTTTAAATCAAATGATGGATATAGACTCGCAGATACTTCTGTTCGAGACAAAGCATCTGGTACAACATTCAGTTTTCCTGGTCGATGGCGAATCCGATAATCGAAGCTACTGAGTTCTGCTTTCCACAACTGTATTTTATTGTTTTTGACTTTGCCTTTATGGGATTTGCTCAGTATAAACGATAAGGCACGTTGATCAGTGACAAGATCAAACCGTTTGCAATGAAGATAATGACTCCAGCGTCTGACTGCTTCCATTATAGCAAGAGCTTCTTTTTCGATGACAGAATAAGATTTCTCACTCTGAGATAAGGTTCTTGAGAAAAATGCAACAGGCCTTTCGCCTTGGCTTAACGTTGCTGCTATTGTGTGTTCAGAGGCGTCGCAATCAACCTGGAAAGGAATGTCATCGCGAATATAAGACAAACAACATTGCAGAAGAGTTTTCTTCAAGGAGTCGAACGTTCGCGCTGCAGTTTCAGAGAGAGGAAAGTTGTTTGATTTAACTGCAAGATTGAGTGGTCGTATGCGTTCCGAAAATTGAGGAATCCAGCGCGCATAATAAGCAAACATTCCAACAACTCTTTGTAGATTACTTTTACAAGTGGGCAGCAGTAAATTGACAAGTGGTTTCAATCTTTCTGGGTCAGGCTTTATGACCCCATGTGATATACGGTAACCCAGAAGGTCAATTTCAGTTTTTCCAATAACTGACTTTTCTTCGTTGAAAGTTAAATTTTCTTTTTCAGCAGCAGTTCGAAGAGCGCTTAGCTTTCTATTATGATCTTCTTTATTAATCCCCGCAATGGTCACGTTGTCCAAGTATGCATAAGTATCTTTGAGGTTGTGTTTTTGTATAATCCCTTGAATCACTCGTTGAAACATCGAAACTCCGTTCGTTACACCAAATGGAAGTCTTGTGTATTGAAATAGCTGTCCATCAGCTTCGAAAGCTGTATACTCACGGTCGGCCTCGCATATTGGTATTTGGTAGTATGCCGACTTGAGGTCGAGTGTACTAAACACTTTTCCATTGGCGATCATATTGACTTGATCGTCAATACGAGGCAAAGGAAAAGCGTCCAAAAAAGTAAATTTGTTTATTGTTCTGGAGTAATCGATGACCATTCTTTTCTTGTGCCGGCCGTCGTCAGCAATCAGAACTTGAGCCCGCCATGGAGACGTGGATGGCTCTATAATGTTTTCATCGAGGAGCTTCTTTATTTCGCTTCGAATAAACTTCTGGTCCTCTAGGTTGAATCGTTTTGATTTAGTGGCAATAGGCTTTACTCCGGGATCTAGGTTTTTGAATAGACGCATAGGTGGAATATTTGCTGCTGCAACTCCACAGACCGGTCGAGAAATGACTACATCTTTTCCTTTTTTGTTTAACTCAAAAACAACTCTTCGATGCATTTTCATAAAGTCTTGTCCGAGAATTAAATCTGCACAAAGATTTTTACAGACGCCAAGCTTCATAAGATATTTGTTATCAAAAGCTTCAAGTTCTACAGTAGTTTTTCCCAGAGTTTTAAAAGTTGCTGTTTGTCTGGCTAAAGCGACTTTAGTTGTTGTTCCTGTCGGAGCAGGAAGTTTTAACCATTCAGCCGCTTTCAAGTCGATGTGGCTATGAGACGCTCCTGAGTCAACAAGTGCATTGATAGGCTTGTTCTTGATTTTCACTTCAATAGATGACGATTCTAAACAAGTAGGTACTCCAGTTAAAGAGAGCAAACAAGGGGACGTCAGGGCTGCGACAGTTTCGTCATCTGATGTTGTTGAAAGTAGATTGTGGTCTTCTTTTTCAGCTATTTTTGCGGAAACGGGCCGTTTTACTGACTTGCAAACCTTAAAAAAGTGTCCCTTTTTTCCACAACCGCCACAATAAACATCTTTTGCTGGACAGCCGTCTCTACCTTTTGCATGTAGTTTGCCACCGCAAAAGTAGCAACGTCTTTTATTCGCTATATTTCTTTTACATGAAGCAGCAAATGATATTGAAGAAGTCGGTAGCTTTAGTGATAAACCACTACTTTGGTTTTGAGCTCTTTCCAAGATCTCTGCTTTACAAATTGCTTCTTCAAGAGTTAATGAGTCTTCTTCAAGTAAGCGCTGTTTGATCGTGGGTGAGGATAAGCCTGTAATAAACGCGTCTCTTGTCAATTCAGTTTGAAATTCCTGAGCACTAACAGCTCTCCATTCACAATCTTTCGCGATTAATTTTAATGCACGTGCGTAATCTCCAATAGTTTCATTTAACTTTTGCTCTCTTGTAAGCAGTAAATGTCGGGCGTAAGTTGTACTTTTACGTTTTAAAAAATTTCGATCCAACACAACTTTAGCAGATTCGTAAGTTTCGCAGCCTTCGATGAGTTCATAAATTTCAGGAGATAAATAGCAAGTTAATAAGGCTAACTTATCAACTTCCCTGCTGGGAGCGTTCTCACTTTGACCGGCTGTTCGTAGAGATTCTTGAGCAGCTTCAGCAAAGGCATTAAAAGTTTTTATCCAATGCTTGTAAGCTTTGAAGGCAAGCGGATCGCCAGGATCGACGCTAAGTACTTGAGGTTTCAATAGTCGATCCATAATTTAATTATTTTAGTTTAATAAATTGTGATGAGATACCAAAAATTGATTATTGGCTTTATTAAACTAAAATTAGTTACTATAAATTATAAATCAGATTCTAAAACAAAATAGAAATACATTTAGCAAGATCACACCAACGAATAAACAAAAATATATTAATTAAACCAACTTAAAAGTTATCAAAAATATGGCAGCTAGCAGACCACTCTGCAGCCACTACTTATCGCAATTTAAATAAAGGACAGCAGAATGGAGGAATTAAAGCGCCGCGCATTTTAAGAATAAACGGGCATTTATTGTATAAGTAAGCAACCATTTAATACAAAGTTCGAATCTTTATCGAGACAGACAAGATTTTACGACACAGGTATATTTGAATATATGAAGGTAACATTTTTATTATGGTGCACAAAACTATTTGAGACCATAAAAAATGTCTATTGTTTAAGACTAACAAAAGGATTTTTTTGTGGGGTTAGGATTGTAGATATGAGGACTCCCACGGCAGCAAACGCCCTGGTAGTAGCCTATTTCTGCTTTTACATTATTTTCTTTTTCTTTGTCTAAAGATTTTATTGATAATTCTTGCTAATTGGTGATCTAGTAATGGCCTCAACATCGCATAGAAAGTGCTCAAATGATCCAAATGTATTTTGCTATATCGGTGAAACTTTTCTTTGAGGACTCAGAGGAGTAACATTACCAAGTTTGCTAAGAGTGTGCATCTGGCATACTTTAAAATACCACTTGGAAACCAGGACTAGAGTTGGGTTCTTCATACAATGTGCAGAACTTGTGCTGAGACTTTTCGATCATGGTCTCAGCACAATCTCTCTCAAAGAAGGAATGCTAAACATAAGCTTGTTTTGCCCATGATTTTCAAGAGAAACGTTAATCTAAAAAGTTTCAATGAAAAAAACAAACATAATTTGCAATACCCAAATATCCCTTCAGTCATTCGACCAGTTGCACACCGTGAAGAAATACCTGTGCCTAAATTTACTAGCTTCCAAAAATTCATGCCACATATCTCAGCTCAACTTCTTATGAAAAGGAAATGACAGATATTTTTTAGCAATCTGATGAGGAGCGTGAAAAACCATCGTTATTTATCCAGTCTGAATTAAATGATCTGGTTGGGAATCTATCAATATATCTACCATAAAAGTTTGCTGAATTGTTGGCTTCAAAACTGCAAGAGAGATGAATGGTGAAACCTGGTACAAGTTGGTTGTTTCGTAATCGGCCTTTTTTTGGTAAAACATTCAATTTAGCAAATGGTTATTGTTTCTGAAAATTTGATCAGCGTTGTTTGGCTTTAGAGAATTGAAATTAATTAAGAATCGTCCCGAATTTTATCAAAGTCTCATTGTATTCAATTCACATGCTTATTTGTACTCAGTCGCGCCAAATTAGTTCGCATTGTTCTAACCCCGTCTTTCAACAACTCACAAACTTTCAACATTTTGTTATTTTGATTATGTGGCGGAGCAGAAATAAAAGAAACTGAACTGAACTGAACTGAACTGAATTGTATTTACTATTGCTAAATGCAGTGACGCAGGATTATTTTGTTCTTTTCGTTATTGTTAATCGATAGAACCACGTGTTGCGTCACAAATGCTTTGTTCGCTCGCCATAACTTCTTAAAGCTTCTCTCAACAAATTGGAGAGCTGACATAGAGAAATTTATTCAGTATTGAAGTTTTTCGCGTAAGACAGTGTTAGGCTATTTTGTAGAGGGCATTTATAGATCTTTTGAATTGCCCGGTAAAGTTCTTTTGCAATCGTTATTTAAATTTCATAATTGGTTAAATTGGGAAAAGTTTTTATTGAAAACTCTACGCTTTGTGGATCTATACGCTGACTAATTTCGCTTGAATAAAGGTTGTGCAAAATTTCAAGTCGTGAATTTGGTAGCTATAAGGAAGAGGTAGGATTGGAGAGATTCATTCAACGAACTCTCCCGAAGACATTCATCAACCAGAAGACGGACTTTCTGAAGTGGTGCAGGATCTTCGTAAAGAAAGCGTTATTATTTTTGACATCAGGTCATTAATAGCCGTAATCTTGACTAGGCTGGTCGGATTTACTTACGTTGGCCGTGACGTCAACACTATTTTCGATGTCCCTCTCAAGCATACAAGTAGCTTTTCCACAATCTCTTCATAGTTGTCTGCTTTCTTGTTTCTTAGAAAATTCTGTACCACATTAGAAATTGCCGTCTAAGTCCTTGCCTCTGCATCAGTCATTGTTATGATAAGAGATGATCTCTCATTAGAGTTCTTATTTGAGGTCCATCGGGATCGGATATTCCAGCCTTTTTTTTCTCATCACTAAGACCAGGAAATGTCGAATATATATAGCTGAAGAATTCTCCACTGTGATCAAGAGCTTTTACAAACTGCTTCATCACTCCAAGTTTTATGTGTGGAAGAGGAAAGTATTTTGTTTCTATCAACTAGAGGTTTATTGATTGCATTCTTATGACATGCTGTAGCTCTACTGTTCCAGTGGTACAAGAAACAAGGGTATTTTATGTATCCTCCTGGTAGACATAGAAAAAACTTGATCATTTTTAAATCGACAGACCACCCATTAATATGGTATTACAATCTCTCTAAAACAATTTTGATGTTATTATATTCTTCTTTAAGGCATATACGTCCTATAGTATTGATGCACACTAAAACAGACCAAACATATTTACAAAGCTATGTTGTTTGAAATAAAAATCAATATGTCGAGCCTAGAACTCTTTTAGAGAATTCAAATAGCCATAAGCTACATTAAAACTTTATCAATGAAGATAAGGTTAAGATGGTTTCACAAATTCTGAAAATAATGGCCTAGCAAGGAGTTGTTTTTTGTTCCATTCTGCAATAATAGTCTCCTTGCTGTAAAATTTCATTTGCTGAAAAGAAATCTTTGATTTACTACATTAAAAAATATAAAATTATTTGGTTTAACACGGATCTAAATGCCTTATTTGGTGAAGGCACCTAATCAATGAAACATAATAACCACAAAATTAATAATTTAAATTCAACATTGTAATAATACACTACAAGCGCCTGTTTCGATCTTGTTAGATCTCATCAGGTATATATAATTACAAGTAGAAAATTCGCTGTAAATTTGAGACTGATAACACGTCGAATTAATTCATTACAGTAAAAATCCGAATGATATAAAATTAATAAAAAGCCAAAGAAATCGACGAGAATATTAATGTACCAGGAGAATTCCATTGCAACTCTTGAAAATTTCGAATTAATTCATGACAGTAAAAATCCGAATGCCATAAAATTAATAAAAAGCCAAAGAAATCGACGAGAATATTAATGTACTAGGAGAATTCCATTGTAACTCTTTTGAAAATTTGGAATTCTAACTATCAAGCAAATTATTAAAAGGCAAATTAATAAGAAGAATTTCTGACTCCAGCGAAATAACAGAATGACGTTGCCTATGTAAACCTACATCAAAATATCAACAAAATTGTACTAAGAAATAGGAAGTTATTTGAAAAGATTCCTAAAATTTGAAATTAAAAGCTGATAACACGTCGAAACCATTAAAGTTGATAACACGTCGAATCCATTACGTAATTTTTCACACTTCTAAATAAGCTTTGATAACGCGGAGCTTGTCTCTTAATCATTATTCCTATTAAAAAATATAACAGATTTTCTGTCCAGTACTCGCCAAGGGACTCAAACTTCAGTGCAAGTTCCACAATTAACGGTCTTTTGTAAAAAATTTAAAAAATTGTGATTTTTCGTTTCAAAGCAATCGGAAAATACTTCAAAAAATTTGGAATACCTAAAAACAATGTTTTGCCAAATATAGCTTTAACTAGTTTGTTCAGAGAATCGTCAACACTTTTTAATTCAAATGCCTTGCTGCGACATTACTGCATAAGTGACATCTTAAAAAGATGTAGGGACCCCGAATTCATAAAGAGCTTTGAAACAAAAAATGAGTACAATAAAAAGCAGATTAAACGTCTGTATCAACTAAATCACTAAATTCTTATTAGCACTTTATTTCATCTCTATATTAATACATCGTTAAAACTTGGTTTTACGCTTAAACTGGATTTTTGTATAACGTTATAGAAGAATGGCAATATTAACACATTATTGATAGTTAAAAGATCAATTTGTTGTGTATGTTTTAAATCAGGTTTGCAAAAATTTTTTATACTAAAAACCATTTAGAAAAATGTAATGCATCACAGGGGGACCCACAAGGCTTTACAAAGTGAAAGTTATTTTTCAAAGTAATTACAGATTAAACAGTTTTTTATTTTAAATCGTAAGTCAGAACCAAACTTCCTGAAAAAATTTTCACTTTTATTCGTCAGCAAGCGAGCCATGTAAAAAGTAAATCCAAAACGAGGTTGGAAAATTATTGTTGTAATTGTTTGATAGGCTAAAAACAACTTTAGCTTTACGTTTAAACAATGTTGTATTTAAGTTGGTATCTTGATGTTACAAACAAATTTATTGCTTCAATATAAAAATACACTTTTTTTGGTTTTGCTACGTAGTGCGGCTTTTTGTTTCAAAAGCAATTAAACTGCGACTATTTTTGTACAAATTTCGGTAATTTCTTGAACGTTTCGGGCGTTTTTAATCAAGGCAAATCTTTTATTCCACGCTTTTTTTTTTGCAAAGTCTTGAAAATTCAAGCAATTTATCTTTTGATGAAGCCACCTGCCAAGCAACAAATTTTTGGCTGTCCAAAAAATTATTATTATGAACTTTTGTAAACAGCAGTGTTTCTTTGGAAAATGGTTCTACAAGTACAACTAGTGTAAGTTAAAAAGTTTTTTTGTTTTGTTTCTGTTTATCGTTTATTAAATTTATATTTTTGTTTGAGAAAAATCCTAAAATCAATACGTATTATATTACACCAGAA
Source organism: Diplosoma virens (assembly GCA_963680785.1). Classification (NCBI taxonomy): domain Eukaryota; kingdom Metazoa; phylum Chordata; class Ascidiacea; order Aplousobranchia; family Didemnidae; genus Diplosoma; species Diplosoma virens. Next base: position 26,777,605 of record OY796884.1, read on the forward strand.
AAACCTTTTTTAGACACCTTCATTTTCATACAATAGTTTTATGATTGCTCGGTGAACAAACCAGTACAATCGTACAAAAAATTTTTAAAAATGGACTGGATTACTACGGATTTCGAAAAAGAAGAGCTGTTTAAATGCAAATTTCATCTACAATATTCAAGCGAATTTCATGAAGTCCAATTATAACAAGAACTTTTTCAAAGCTTGCATCGACCGAAGCTCGATCTTCAACGCCAATTGCCCACAAAAAAATTAAAATCAACTTTTCGCAATGTTAAGCTGATGTTGAAATCAAATCAAGACATAAAAACTTACTGTTAAGATTGAAATCATTCAAGCTGAGCAATGCCGCGACTGCATTGTACAGCAATCACTTGAAAACGTCGGATCGCAGCTCAAATCGGTGAAAGCAGTGGCCGCTGCAGCGAAAAGAGAGCAGCGGCAGCTAATAAAGTTTGATCGTGAGTAACGTTAGAAGGTATGAAGTTAGTAACCTAGTTGCAAGTGTTGCTGATAGTAATTTTTGCTGTAAATGTTGGTAGTTGGCACAAATCTGCTTTACTCGTGATGAGCTGATGCGAATTAACCTTTTTGCTACGTAATTGAAATTAGCGGTAGCATCCAAATAATGCAATTAGTGGCGTAAAAAATAAAACTTTTAAAAACAATTCATTTTAGCTACACATTGCACAATTTGGTTGCATTTTCTTGTCTTAATGCCACAAGCCTAGCCTTAGTTGGTTCAGGTACTCTTCCAACTCTTTTGCAGGGTACTTCTTGCAAGCTTTTTTTGCAATAAGCCAATTGTCGCAGTAAACGGTAATGTAAAATTTTTTGATACATCCGAACGTCGCAGCAAAAAGGTTAATTTTATATACGTACTCTACAAACTATGAACGTCGATTTAAGTCAAATGTTATTTGGTTTTCAAAATCTTGTTTGGCAACAAACTAATGTTTTAGAATAATTAAATCACCATTTTTAGAAGTGCAATTGAAGCCAGCTTTTAGGTTGCATATATTTTTTACTATTAACTCAATTACCTTTAACTGCTTCGACCTTTTGCGCAAATCCGTAAATTCTTTAGCTCAAGGCTTTTCAAATTTTTTGTTCTGCCACCCCATTTAAAAAAACAAGTTTCCATGCGATTCCTTCAAGCTAGAAAACTTAATGCTAATGACATAAAAACAATAAATTTTCTGACATTAAAACAATTTGTCGGCGGCGTGGTCGAGTTGGTAAAGCCTAGTTTAAATGGCACACACAATCGATATGGTATCGGCTATTGTTCCAGTGAATATGTCTTCGTGAGATTTAAAAAAAACGTCTACTACTACTTCAATTCATTTAAAATTCAGATTCCGCTATTAACAAATAGAACAAAAAATGAAATAGTCAAGCTGGTTTAACGCAAAGTCGCCATTGTCTTGTTTTTGGAAGGTCATTTCTGTAAAATTCGAATTGCAGAAAAAAGTAAAACTAAAACTCGTTTATTACCAATGCACTTGTGCATGAATCGAAAGGACGAAACAAAGATGTACTTGGCATCACAAAAATAGATTTTTTGTTACTTCTTTCTGTCTACTGCACGTCTTTCGAGTAAGGCTTCTGACATTTTATCGCTCGACTATTGGCCGTAACAGTTAAGTTCAGTACAGTTTATCATCATTTAACCATTGCGAAGTTCATCTTCCGACAAGTAAGACAAATTTATATTGTGCCGAAGTAATTTTAGGATTTAAGTAATTAATTTGTACAGGAAAATTTTTATAAAAAGCGGATAAACTAGGTATCTGGGAAAGTTTATTATAAACTCGAAAACTTTATTCTTTTTGAATTTCCGCTCCCTTGCCGACAGGTTCGCATCACGCAGGTCGACCAAAGTGTTTTTACCTACTTTTGCCGCCCGCAATCGCCCAGAGAACCAGTTTGAAATGCGGCAAAGCATTTCGGAAAGAACGGTCAAGCTATTCCACAACACGCTGCGGCCAACCCGCGGCACGCCCCACCACAGAGCGTGCGAATAACTCGCGATACTTTCTGAATCAACAACGGGTGGTTGCGGAGTTCGTTCTGATGCCGTCACCTCGACGGCTTCTACGTCACTCCTCGCCTGCCTTTCACTAGTCAGCTTGAAAACCAGCGCCCAGTAGTCGCTGCGTTTTCTGATCTGGTGTATCTATTCCCACGTCCGATCGACTATCTTAAGTTTGCAAGGGCGATATTGACGAACTTAGTCGGTTGAGGTAAACCGACTTCAGTCTCAGCGAGCAGATGTAACTCTGCAAGAGAGTACCCTACCCGGTTAAGACTGTCGCCCGCCTCGAGCCGCTTTTGGTACTCCAAAGAATGCTTCGCCCGCAAATGCTGGCTCAACCCCTCTTCGTCTCGCAAGCAAACTCGCAAAACTCACATCTTTCTGCACCAGCCTTTGCGCCCGCCTTCGCGGCGACCGGCAAACCGGCCACCGCTCCGACCGGCACTCCAACCGGACTTCCAGATACTCTTCTCTCGGTCAAAACCGAGACGTTTTTCGTGCTTTCAGGCCCTCGGCTTCCGGAATCGTCCGCCAGAGCGGGAAATCCATCAGTCGCAGTCCTTTCCACCCCGGTCAACCATTCGGTCAGGCTTTCAAGACCGCTTCTTTTAGCATCGGTCAATACCTCGACCGAGCGTCCGTCCGTCGACTCCGCATCGACGTTTCCCACAGCCGCGCTTCCAGTTCCGCTTCGATCCGCAGCGGCCGGTTTTCTTCAACGACCAAAGTTTCCGCCGAACTTTGAGATGCAGACAAGGGTCTGGCCTTTTCGGAAATGTGCCACACCTCAGGCCACTAAGTCTGAAGACGTGCGCTCTCTTTAGATGCCGTTCCAAATCTTTGCCGGCCGTGGAACTTACGTTACAAGCGGCAAGTCAATTTCCCGGCACCCTCGTAGACCTCACGACCAAGCTCGCCTAATTGATTACATTTCCGAATACTCATGTCTAAATTCCGTTCCGGTCCGTCAACTTTAGGGCAACCTATTATTTTTATGTCATTTCGGATGTCTGTAATCAGCTAATCTTGATTTGCCGCTTTTCCGTACCGATCCGTCAACAGTACGGCAACCTATTTTCAATGCTTTCTGGATTTCTGGAATCAGCTAAATCTTGACTCACCGGGTGATTAACCCAATGAACTGCACCGCACATTTTCAGGACGTCTGACGGCTGTGCGGACGTCCCCTGAACATTAAAGAAGTTAGCTTCGCTCTTGACGACCTCACGCCCGCCAAGCTACAGACCGGCAAGCTGATCCTCACAGCTTCTCCCGCCCGCTGTGTACCGATGATTACCTTGAGTAGCGGATGAACTTAGCCGCAAATGTCCGAAATCCGTTCAAAGCGGCAATTATCTTAGCCGCAAATTGCGAAAATTTTCGAAAAGCGCTAAATGACGGGCAGAGCATAATCTTCAGTACGCCTCCGACGAGATCAAAGACCTCGGACCGGCCGGACCCGGCCGATTCCCAACAAGTTCTAAAGTTGATAGCTTCATGGAGTATCTCAGCCAGCGGCCAAGTTTCCAGCACATGCCAGAATCCGAAAAGTCCGAAAACCGCCGGCGAACTCCGGCCCTGTGCGTAGTCCCCGACCAACGTCCAAGCCAAGTCAAAGTCCAACGGCGTGTGTTGTCGACCGCCGGGCTCCAGCTTGTCCAGGAACAAGACATTATCTCAAATACGTCCACAACCTACTTTAAGGCCTTCTCGGTCTGATTTCAAGAGAGTTTTAAATTTATTACCATTTGGGCTAATTACCTTTCTTTCCCGACCTCTGCGTGATTGGTTTCCCTCGCGAGCATGCATTTTTTTCATGCAGACAATGAATTTGTGCTTTAAAACCAAATTCGCGTATTTAAACAAGATAGAGAGTTTTTACTCCTCTTTATTACCGCCGTATTATATCAGCTGAAAACATTTTGTCACTTTTACTTAGGCAATTTTAAATAATTTCTGCGCACTATACAACGAATCTTTAAGACTTGATATTTTCAACGATGCATTTACTACCACTGCTATAGTGCAAGCGTTTTATTCGAGGATTTCAATTTCGAACTTTATTCCCAACGCCATCATCGTTTTTTTTTTTAAATTTTCAATTAATTCCCTTAATTTTTATTTACTTTTATCCTGTAAACAATTTTCATCGAAAATATTTGAAAAGATGATTGATGGTACAGAATTTAAAAACAGCTTAAAAAAGTAAAAGGAAGCAGAAGGCTTTCGTTCAATACTTTATAAGAGCAATCGTCACAATGAAGAAGCGGACCGAACCGAGTTATAAAGCAATGAGGGCAACTCTCATTGGTCTGTATGACTCTACTACGATATGTCATTGTCGTCGTCTGATGCTAACATTAATGATAAACGTCTTTTTTTGCTTGTCATCCGTCTTTTCCCGGGTTTGAAATCATTCGAAGTTTGATAATTTATAAAAATAAATACCAAATTAATGTCGCACTTGAATCTCTTGGCTTCTGTAATGCTTTTTGTTTTTGACTAAGTTGTTACATTACGTTTTATAGTGCACAGCATTTAAAAAATATTGAATCAAGGTTTTGAGAATATTTGCAAATTCAAACAAGACAATGATTTTTGCTTTGTTTCCATAGCTAATACAGTGCTGGATTTGCATAAAAATTTTCAAAGGCAAATATTTGGTCTTTTACTTGGGTTTCTATATTTACTTTTTTCAAAAAAAGTTTTTGACAAAGTTGATTGTTGGTTTACTTCCACTTTTTTCAAAAAAAGTTTTTGACAAAGTTGATTGTTGGTTTACTTCCATTAAAAGTGTTTTTGTGGAGCGTAGAGTATATCGTTTTAGGGATATATTGATTCAAGCATTTAAAAACTTGCCAATCATTAGTTTTTATTGCTTACCTTAGGGGCTTACGCAGTGTTGTAACTTCAAACTCGTTTTATTAATGTGTAATTTTTTATGGAGGCAAAAATTGTGTAACTGTTCATTGATTGCAAGGAGAATTTCCGATTACAAATATACACTACTTTATTTTTCTTGTGCTAAAATTCCACCAAACTTTTGGGGCGTATGTTTTGTTTCCGTTAGTTTATTAAAAAAGCTTCCGGCAAAGTATGGTTTTTTATGCCATAAAGCAGTTTTTGGAAGCGTTTCTTTTGTGGTTTGCCATGGCATCTCTTTAATTGTCATATCTTCGTTTTTTGGTTTATTACGACCGTTAGAAAGTTGCGAGGTCAAACAGTTAAAAAATAATAAACTTAATATCACGGAGCAACAAAAACACGAGGAGAGTCGCCCGTGTATATATCAAGTGCTATGTTGTACGCGAATTTGCCCCGACGCGAATTAAACGCTTCTTGAGAATTGTTTTCGAAAAAAAAGAAAGATCAATACTGGTGAACGATTGAAAATTTTTGTACCATGAGCAAGGTGGAGTTGAAAGCGTTTCTTGAACCAAACATGGCTTAGGCGTTTTGCCGCATCGTCGCCAGGCCAAAGATGCAAGGAATTGGGCGATTCGAAACGAAACCTAGGAACAACTTGCGGTGTGTGGTGTGTAATAATGTCACGGCTTGTTAAGTGGAAATGTACAGAAGATTTGAGAGCCGAACAACGAATGCATCTGATTATAAAGTGAAGCTTCTAAAATCTTGTTGAAACAAAAGCGAAAGCACAAAAAGGAACAAAAAACGTCAAAGCCCAGTATTGTAAATAATGATAGAACGTTGTGAGTTATCGTTTTCAAGTTGCATGACGCTTGTTCGCTTTTTTACCTTTTAAAATTAGGCCCGGTTGCTTTGGTTTCAAAAATGTGCCGTAAAGTCTCACAGCCTTTTTCAAATAATCACTCATAATCTTCGAAAATGTTGCTGTTGTTTTTCTACCAATTGTAAAGGGCTTGTTACCATTTGGAATGTGACTAGCTTTAACGTAACAAAGTAGTGGTAGTGGTAGTAGTAGTAGTAACAAAGTAGTGGAACTTGGGTCAAAATAACAATGATATTGGTTTACACGTGTGATCTAACTGCCGAAGAACCCTCGCGTGTATTCTTGAAAAACAACTTTATTCGTTAAAGCTGTATTTTAACCAGCAATTTAGTTTATTCTTATCTTTCCCGGCAGCCACCTAGCGTGTACGTTGGAATGATGTCTCATTATCCATGCAAAGTGTATGTGACTAAAAAGTGTTAATTAAATTATAAAACTAGAAACTTTTGCTTGCTTTGTGTCACTTTTAAAATAATTTTTAAATAAAAGTTAAAAGAACAAGCAAAAAACAAACGAATACTAAATTTTTCGAAAAGAAAGAATTAGTAATATTCTTGATAAAAACGACTTTTATTGAAAATGGCGATTTACTTTAATTCTATCTTAAGAGCACAACTTTTCAACGCTAGACTGTGCCAAGATTTTATTTATTCTTTTATTCAATTGGTAAATCCACACAAAATCATACATTACCCATACAAACGATTTTTATTATTTTTTTGTAAGGTCACACAATCTTGCATTTGCAAACACGTTTTGTCTCTAATTGAATTTGCAAAATCTTTTAAAGCAATTTTTGCAAAACCTGTGCAACCACTCAGTCAGATCGTGCATTTAGCTTTCAAGAAAAAACACCAATGAATTAAAAAAAAAAAACAAGAACGACAAATTTTTTGTCAAGATTTTTCATTGTCATTTGTAGATTGTTTTGACAAATTTCTGATATTAACCATGCATTACTTTTGGTGGTAGAGTTTTTAAATTTTTTGATTGTTTTGGTAGTTGGAGCAAGAATTAAACTTTTGATCTTCTGCTGCTATTAACTTTTTTTCTCTACAATCATTTCAAACGTGAACTGTTCAACGTGGGAGTTAAAAGTTTATTAAAAATTGATATTTTATCACAGATATTTATTGAATTAAGGTCGCGCTTAATTTTATTTCGGCTTGCCTCTTGTGACTTTTGTCTAGCGGGGTTTAGCAATTCTGTAATGCTTTTCTGGTTTTGTTTTTAAGTTGTTGTTACATTCACATTTTACAGCAAATAGCTTTCAAAGAGGTATTAAATTAAGGTTTTGAAAATTTGCAAACCCAAATAAGACGATGATTTTTTCTTAGTTTTCATAGGTCTTCGAGTGAAAATATTTTTCAAAGCGCAAATATTTGGTCTTTTATTTTGGTTTTTACATTCACTTTTTTCCAAACAAAAGTTTTTAAAAAAATTGTTTTTTGATTTACTTCTATTTAAAAGTGATTTTGTGAAGCGTAGAGCATAACGTTTTAGGGAGACATTGATTCAAGAATTTAAAAATTAGAAAATTATTAGTTTTTATGTAATATGTGCGGGTCAGCGCAATTTTATCTCAAATGTGCGATTATAGAGACAAATTTTGTAACTGTGCGTTGATTCTAAGGAGAATTTTCGATTGCAAATATACATTATTTCATCTCCTTGTGCTTAAACTTCAAGTTTTTCAGTGCTGATATTCATCTTTTTATTTTTAATCTCTTCTTTTTTGGTCTTTTATTTTGGTTTCTGCAACAAAACAGTTTTGTGAAAAGTGTTTTTTGCTCCTTAACCTGGCATCTGTTTGATTTTCATGTCTTACAGTTTAACAGGACTGTTAAAAGTTGCGAGGTCAAAAAGTTGTGCTTAGCAAAATAATTAGCTTAATATTATGAAGCAACAAAAACATGATCAGAGTCACCAGTGCATTAAATGTTATGTTGTTGTGCGAATTCACCTCCACACGCATCGAACGCTTGTTGTGCAAACTATTTTGGCGACCAGCATACTTATTTGGTAGAATCCAAGGGATTTAAAAAAAAAAGAAACGTCAATACTGACAAGCGATTGAAAATTTTTTGCGCCTTAAGGGAAAGGGTTCCACACAAAGCGTTTCTTGAAGCAAGTATGGTTTAGGCGTTTCGCGTCGTCCAATGCAAGAAATCCGCCAATTTCATGAGAAACCTGGAAACAACTTGCGCTGTGTAACGTTCCAATTTATGAGAAAGATTATAACGTCATGACTTGATAAGTAAAACTTAACAAAAGGTTTGAGAATCGAGCTACGAATGCATTTGATTATAAAATAAAGCTTCTAAAATGTTTTAAAGAAAATAAGAGCGAAAGTACAAAAAGGGAACGAAAAACGTCAAAAGTCCAGTATCGGTAATGACGATAAAACGATAAGTTGCTTGACGCTTTTTCGCTTTTCTTACCTTTTAAATTAGGCCCGGTTGCTTTGTTTTCAAAAACGTGTATTGAAGTTTCATAATAATTTTTAAGACAATTAATTCTTCACTTTCATAATCTTTCGAAAATGTTGCTTTTGTTTTTCAACCAATTGTTGTGGCGACCATTTCGAACGTGGCTAACTTTATAACGTAGCAAAATAGTACGGCCGTGGAGTTAACCAGTCGTTTTTTTTTGGAAGATGACATCATCGAAGTCGCCAGTGTATTTGTCAGCTTGGGTCAAAGTATTGATGGTGCTGGTTCACGCATAAGTGAGCTTATTACCAAACGATTTGAAGGTTTATTCTCCGATATTATTATAATATGAATTATAATGCGAATAAAATATCATCATCATCATCCATAAACCGTTGTCTTAAGCTTCTTGCGTTAGTTCTTTAGCTCGGTAGTCGTTCTGAAGTTTTTCAATTTCTGCTAGTTGTAGTTTTATTATTTTTGATTTACTGACATCAACTTTATTAGTACGTGTTCAGGATTGTCTTAAGTCGGGTGTGTGGTCGAGAGGTTAAAAACGCCGGGATCGTGATCGACATGATCTTTGTTCAAAACCCACTCACGCTATTCAGTTGTGTCTTTGGGAAAAACACTTTTCGGCACTTTCACCTGCTTGGCAGTCTTAGGAAGTAGTTCTAAATTTTAGTTATATCTCTAAAACTAAAAAAATCAAATAAAAATTTTAACTGGACAGCAATATCTTGGCATCTCCAGAAGCTGGTCTGGATAATTACTTGCACTATGATAGTGCCTCCGTCGCTTTCCTGCAAGTCAGAAAGATAAATATAAAATATAAAAAAAACAAAATTTTTTTTCTACCTTAAACACTAAATTAATATAGAGATGAAATAAAAAGAAATAAAAATTGTTTACCGAGAAAACTTTATAATTTAGTTGATCGATCGTGGAAAGATTGTTGTTGTAGATCTGTTTTGTAAAGTCTCTGCATAGCATTTTTAATTTTAACTTTCAAAACTTCATCCAGTTGTTACATTGCAGCTGTCTTTGAACAAAAAGATTGCGTTTTTTACTTTAATTGTCCTGCGGAGTTGATTGCAGTGACGTAGCAACTGAGAAATTGCTGTTATTTTGGAGACTTTTTTGATTTACAGTGGTGGCCAAAAGTTTAAATAAACCTACGCCATTTTTAGTTTTTCGATCATAACTTTGTTCAAATTGAGTTTCATGACTTCTAACCAAGATTTTTGAAATCCTCGTAAAAAGCTCTCTTAGAAAGACCAATAAGAAAAGTAATAGCAAGGTTCAAACTGATTGTAAAATTTAGTATATTCAAAAAATTAAATTTTTATGAGGTCATAAGTTTAAATACACTTGAATAATTTTATAATTTTATTAAAAAAAACAATGATATCAATATCCTGAGTAATAACTTTTTTTTTTGATGTCTTTAACGCATCTCGGATGCATGCTACCGATACACTTTTTTACATTTTTTCAATGAAAATTCATACCAAAATTTGTTTACAGTTCATCCAGATTTTTAGACTTTTAATTGTTCAAAGCTCGTCCCATTTCACTTTTGACATGTTGCAATGAATTGAGGTCCGGGGACTGAGAAGGCCTGTCCACAATCTGAACTTGTTCTTCTTCTTCCAACAACTTTTGAACTGACTTAGCCATATGCTTCTGATCACAATTTTGCATAAAAATTCAATTCACCCGCAAAAAATCTTCCGTATAAGGCAGCAATACATTCTTGATAATATCCTTGTACACATATTGGTCCATTGTGCCATGAATTCTATGCAATGGCCCCATGCCATGCATCGAAAAACCACCCCTTACTTGAATAGCACCTCCACCTCTAACGGTGGGCACAATGCAGTTCAGATTCAATTCTTCACCGATCTTCCGCCTGATATATACTGTGTTAATATATACTGTTGTTTTGCACCGAAAAACTTCAGTAAATTATATAGTACCAACAAGGCTGTCAATACATTGCTTTCCAAGCCAGGAACGACCGCTCAATTGTCTATCAAACAACTGTATACATATATTTTGAGCTTGCCAAAAGGCAGGCGCAACAATCTTAAAAAAGGCGCTACATGCGTACTTTGATCGAAATGCGGTGATACAGTAATTACAATGGTTTACATCTTGGCAATGCTACAATGTCTTTGAACCATGAGAAGAAAAAGACGCCTGAATAGTGTTTCATTTATTATTACACCATATTCACTAAATTATAAGCTGATTACACTCATGTAGTCAATTTATCTTATTTTTTTTAGAAGTTGTTACATACGAATTCTGTCATTATAGATTTTAAAAACATTTCGCTTCCGTTTCTTTACCATTATCTAAGATGATCTGTTAGCAAGCTATGAATTGTTAGCTAATGGAAGCGTCATCTAAGATGATCGGCATCAGTTGGTTCGTTTTGTTGATTCGCCACGTCGCTGGCATTCCCGGTAACATATAATTTCCACTTCCTTGCGCATTACGGCTTTCGGCAATAGGGTTCTTACAAGTTTTGCTCTCTCGGCATTCATTAAGATCAATCAGACATCAATCATAACATTAACATTAAACTTATCATTAATAGGTTAACAATAACACCCAAACCAGCATGACTCATGCAAAAATGTCTTAAGAAATACTATTTTTGCCCTAAATATTGTCGTTTTGCAGTTTATAACTTCTTGATAACAAATTTTGTGCAATTTCGAAGTCAATGCTCAGGGGAGAATATTGAAATATTTTGGCGTGGTTTAAAAAGTTAAGTTTACAACTAATAGTGTATGCTACTGTATTTATATACAGCAGAAAACAAAAATATTTTATTCAAAAACGAAAAGTATATGGAACTTTAGAAGTTTGTGGTAACATTTTGCCCAAAATGCTTATACTTTTAAACATAATTAGAATCTATAAATAGCATCACAAAATATTTTTTAGCAGCAAATATCATTTCTTTCTAAGCAACTGCCATGCAGCGAAACGCAGGAGCCTGGTTGTTACAAACAAAATCTATCTAATAAACGCAAACACGAACATAGACAGGAACTGAAGAGTTCTTAATAGAATTGCGACAAACCATGATGTAAATGGTTTTTGCTAATCTGCTTTGATGTAAATTTTTTACGCTTGTCAATACAAACTAAATCAAAGAAAATTGAATGGTATAAATTATTGCATTAAATATATCAGAAAAAATGTTAAAAAACAAATTCATGAAATTGATTCACGCCTATTTTAACCGATGTGAAGAATCAAACTCAAAGGTTTTACTTATAAGCCGTTAAAAGTTAAGCGCAACACTTCGCGAAATCTTCATTTTGTAAACACACGATTAAGGCCCGTTTCCACTACGAGCGTGGAAAAGAGCATTCTTTGTTTGTTTTATTGATTTTTTTTGCGCTCGCTTCAATTTTAACCGCTCGCTTCAATCGAAGATCAATAAAAGAAACAAAGAATGCTCTTTTTCACGCTCGTAGTGGAAACGGGCTTAAAAATCAAGGAAGCGACAAAAGCTTTGTCACCTAAAGTGACGCCAAACAAAGCAAAGCACTGCAGAGCTGTATTTGATTCAACCCTATACAACAAAAATCCCGTTTCCAATCTTTTTAAAGGCGATTAACGTTAAAAGTGTAATCGCTTGATTTCGTGAACTTTGGATGTATTTGATAATTTATAACACAAAAATATACGTGCTGAAGATTCGAAATTTACTAAAATCAAGTTGAACTTTTAATTAAGTCCGAATTTGACGTTAAAAGCGCTGCCAAAAAAGTATGAAATGCGATTATAATGGTTGTGAAATGTGCAAATTTTAATCGAAACTTGAAAATAAGCACAAAAGATTTCGATTACATAAAAGTAGCAAAGAACTTTTATGCGAATTTCCTTCAAAAACTTGTATTTAGCAATTTCTGGATTGTTATTGTTATGAATATATGGTCGAGCTTTATTGAACACAAAGTCGGTGATTTAGTGGTGACAAAAAATTAAAATTGTAAAATCGGTGACAAAATTTTAAAATTTTATCTTTTGACACAAAGGTTTTAAATAATTGTGAAATAAGAAGTCCAAATAAGCTTATGGTCGTTGTTTGAAAGGGCATCCACTTTTAGTGTGATCGAGCTTTAACCTTAATGTCCGGAGATACGCTAAAAGTGCAGTCATGTCTTGACTTAAATGTCCTCCCGGTCCTTCCAGTTTTTAGAAGACTGCAGCGCTAGATCGTTTGCATAAGCAAACTTTCTAGAAACGATGAAAAGCAATACGCATAGATGTTGAAATAAGGGAGCCAAAAATGATCCGTGAGAAAAAACATTTTTCAGACGGCGTACCCTGCTTTGCTTAGCATTAGCTGAAGGTAATTCCAACTAAAATCTCTTTGTTTATATTTTTTAATCCTAAAAAAGTTTTTAACATTCAATGACATTCAATAACTGTCATAGAAAAATTTGTAAAAAGCTGTTTTAATAGTTTCATTTTATTTGAACTTTGAAAACTTTCCTGCAAATGTACTTAATCTTCTATTATTAAAACACTTGCGCGATAAAGTAGCACTAACGAGCTATTAGAATCCACTGAGCAAAACCTAACCCTTGTTGTCATTTCATAATTCCACACACACGGTGTGCCATAGAAAATCAGTGGGGCAATGGATGCAGTACACGTGAAAAAGCCTTAGTGGGAATACCAAATCGCGTGAATTAGCTTTTTTCTGTGAAAAATGCAGTTTGAAATAATGTAAAACTATGTATAAGTTATTATTGGCGAAAAACAAAAATTCAATCGCTTTACGTTGCTTTTCCAAGTGCCGTTTAGCGTGTATATTATAGTGAAATAATCCTTGTACTCAATTTTGCTTTTCAGTTTGAAATGACCAAAAGTGATTTTGGTTGTGTTCTGCCATAAATGTGTTTTTAAATTCTCCAGTATTTTGTTGCTCGTCCTGCATATGTCTATCTACAACGCTTTTCATATAACAATTTGCATAATTTTATATTTTTATAAACAAACTCAAGGAAAAAAAGAACTAAACAAAATTATGACGAGTCGCCATTTAATTTTCGGAAGGGTTGATTTCATTATCTTCTGCCATCAAAAGTGATTTTCTGTCATTCTTCTGGCAAACTTTTCTAGCAATTTGTTTCGACGTTTTTTTTTCTGACTCTTCCATGTTTTTGTCTCTTTCAATCGAAAACCCACGGCTGCTATTTTTTTTGTCAAGGACTTAAATTTGTCAATATTCAGCTTCCGTTTCTTACTAAACTCGAAAATTTTTATTTCAGACTTGATGTCTGTTTTATAAAAAGAGAACGTTTGACAGGGATTGATTTAAAGTTACTTGTTGATTGGAAGAAAATTTGTAAAGATACTCGTCTCAACGACTTTGTTCTGACTTGTTAAAAGGGCGAAAGAGACAAATTTGGTATTAGATTTTTACCTTATTAGCTTGCATGACGTATATAGAGTTTATTTTAATTATTAACTTAAATTCAACTTTTTAAACCATAGTTCCACACACGGTGTGCGTAGAAAATCAGTCGGGCAATAGAGCAGTACACATGAAAAAATTTTAATGAAGGTACCAAATCGCATAACCGGAAAATACAGTTTGAAGTGACGTAATACTTTCGAGTTGTTATTGGCAAAAAAACAAAAATCCAATCGCTTTATTCTGCTTTTCCAGGTGCCGTTTAGCATGTATATTACAGTGAAATTAACTCTTACTCGAAATTGTTTCAATTGTTTCAAATTTGCAGCAGGTCAAAATGTTTTAACTCTTCAATTGCTAGGGTTGTTTGCATCAATTTAATCAAAGTTTTAATAAGATCAATTTCGTCTTTTTTCCACAAATGATAATATTTCTACCAATGTGCTACCTGATTTTTAACCAAGATTTGTTACAAATTACTGTAAAAAAAAATTGTGCTTTGATCTTAATATTGGTTGAATCAAAAGATATATGTCAACCAGTGGGAGTTTAAACAATCGTTCTGTCCATTGTTTTTATAACTGCTCAAATTGGCGGAGTTACTATACATTTCAGTGTGACATTGAACCAAGGATTTATAAACTTGGAAAGCAATGCAAAATCATGATTTTGCACCGACTGTGACTTTGTAATTTGTAGTAAATTCTACATTGAATGTTATAAAGTATTTTAAGTAGTTACATTTGAGAGACGACAAAATTTCGTAAATAGTTTCATTGCTTGTGCATAGGATCACACAGTATTGCATTTGCCAAAGCATTTTAATCTTTTTAGATTCCAAATTGTTTTTAAACTTTTCTTATAATAACAAACAGAAATAGACAGACGTCAAGTTTTGAGAAACTTTTGCTCAAGCACAAAACATTCATTATTGGAAGACGAAAGCTATTTATGTCGCTTTCGTTTAGAAAAAATTATGGTTGACTTCTAGTGCCCTAGAAGTTCCAAAGTTAAGTTTTTAAGTTATACATTAGGTTGTATTTGACAAAATTCTTTAAATAAATGATGGTATATTCAAACTTGCGAGATATGGAATAATTCTATTCAACACAAATTGATGTAATGTCCAGAACGCTGAATCGTGTATTGGTCTCTCGCCAACTTGCTGAAAAACCCCTGATTAAATGTTCATGTGGTAGAATTTCACCAAATATTTTTTAACCGCTGATATCATTTTTAATTCAATTTGGATATACAGTAGAATTTGCCTAATTCGTCACCTCAAAGGGATTAGAAAAAGTGACGAAATAGGCGAACTGACCAATTATGCAAACAGGTAAACACTCTATAAAGGCTTGTTTACATGGTGCTTATTTAGCTGTTAACGCAGTTTGTTAAGTTTTCTTAATCCATAACACGACTAAATATAACAGCATAAATGTATTCATCATAAATTAAAAAAAAAAAAATTTAACAAAAATAAACAAAAGAAAAAACCATGATAAACGTTTTCGGCTTGCGTCAGCCCTCTTCAGATAAATAAAATGATTTAAAGAACTATGTACTGTAATTTAAAAAAACGAAGTCAATGATTTGAATCTCGTAATTATTTGTCACATCTTTTTTACACGCGTTTTTTTTTTTTTTTTTTAACATAAAGGAATTAATTTGAAATGCGACCGCCATAATGACAAAGTTTGGGGTTATGTTTTTTTATTGATAACGCTTTGTTTTTTATTAATAACGCTTCATGAATTTTGTTTTCAAAATTAGAATTACATTTTTTAATTATTTTAAACGAATTAACGTTGAATTTTCTATTGGAGCAACTATCACATGACATGATATGCTCCTTGACGGAGCTTTCAGTCTTCAAATGGAAACCTAAGTGCTCCCCCACCCTAGTGCTCAGATGACGAGTTGACATACCAATGTACGTCAGGTTCGAATCGCACGAACATGAAAATTGATACACAATATTTGAGCATAGTGCGGGGGGAACACAAGTCTTCAATTGAAATAATGTGAGACTTTAAACGTTTTATAGACAGGATTTATTTTTAAAGTTATTTTAAATTTAGATTTAATAATGTTTTTAAGTTTAATTAAAAAACGTTTGGAGTCACGGCCAAAATATGGGATATTCAGGTTATAAACATAATCGGGAGACAAAGAATGAGAATGCATACTTTTTTCATTAAACTTTTTTAAACATTTTTCAAAAAACCAAATTGGGTAACCGTTAGACGCAAACATATTTCTAAGCAAACCAACTTCATTGAGAAATAACAAATTATTAGAACATATTAATTTAGCTCTATGTAATAAACAAGATATTAATCCGGATTTCCATTTTTTAGGGCAATACGCATTATAATTTAGAAGTAAACCAATGTGTGTAGGTTTGCGCATATCCATGTCTCAATATTATCATTATTAACTTTAATGGAAACATCTAAAAACGAAATACATTGTACAGCAGATTCCATAGTAAATTTTATGTTTTTATGTTGGGAATTCAGTAAATTTAAAAAACTTAAAGAAGAAATGTCACTATCAGAAACTGCAAAACAATCATCAACGAAACGACAGTAAAATTTAGGTGGACACATGCTAGAGTCTAATAATTTTTTTGTTTCAATATGGGCCAAAAAGAAATTGGCTAATGTTGGTCCTAATGGAGACCCCATAGCAACACCATCAATTTGCTTATATAAACAATCTTTATAGAAAAACAATCCTTCACACGCTAAGCGTAGCAATTTTACAAAAA
Source organism: Diplosoma virens (assembly GCA_963680785.1). Classification (NCBI taxonomy): domain Eukaryota; kingdom Metazoa; phylum Chordata; class Ascidiacea; order Aplousobranchia; family Didemnidae; genus Diplosoma; species Diplosoma virens. The sequence goes on from OY796884.1 coordinate 26,794,051, forward strand.
TATGTTTTTCCATTAATGGTTTTTCGATATTTTCATCTGAAAAAATATAATCAGCAATAATATTAATCGTTTCATTTAAAGAGGTTATTGGTGAAAAGAGACACACGACATCAAAACTAACCAGTTTGTCATCAGAAGAAATATTAGAATTATTTAACTTCATTAAAAAATCATCAGTGGAACTCAGCATGTATTTATTAGGAACAAGTGGTTTAATCAAAGAATCCATAAATTTTGCAAGTTCATATTCAGGCGAATCAATCATCGATATTATCGGGCGGAGAGGATAATTGTTCTTGTGAACTTTTACTAAACCATATATTCTTCCGGGTTTGCTGCCAGATGGTATTAATTTTCGAATTACTTCAGAATTATAATTTTTCAAATATTTACGTATAAAATAAATAACAGATTTTTCTTTTGAAATTATTGGATGTACTTTTGTATTTTGATTAATTAGAATAAATTTAGATTGATCAAGTACTATAGAGTCTAATTTTGAATAATAATCAGACGAGTCAAGAATTGGTATGCCTTTACCTTTATCGAATTTACAAATCTTGATTTCATTATACTTTGATAGGTTTTTTAGGGTCTTATGAAGCGCGCGATTTCTGTGTGAAGAACAAATTCTTTTGGCACTAGTAGAAAATCTTTTTAAGGCAAATTTAATTTTATCCAAAATTTCTTAATCAAATTTTATATTCTCATTTTTCTTGATCGAAAAGGCCAATTGTTCAATACTAGCTTTATTTTATTATTGTCAAAATTTTTTGGTAGGATATGATGGTTTAAACCATAACGTAATGCTGCTGCTTCTGTAATAGTTAATTGTCGCTTGCTATAGTTTTTTATACAATCTGGACTCTTGTCTCGTTGTTTAATCCATAAGTTCATTAGCTTGCGTCTTTGCTTCATTGAAGTTATATTTAAATTTTTATTGTACCAATCATTTAAAACAGAAATTAAGCACAATCTTTCAATCAAACTGAGTCTAGATAAAATTTTTGATTTTTGAATTACAAACTTTCTTTCAGTTTTTGACAATAAGCTTTTTACTTAAGTTTTTTTAACAATATGGTTATAAATAAATCTTTAGATGAAGCATACACCTTTAAATTTGGGAGTTTAAAAATTCAGGACAGATTCCCAGGTCATGGCATGTTTCTAAATATCTAACGTCTAGTTTTAGCTTGCCAGTTTTGTAACCAAATTTTTCAAGCTGTCTCAGCTCATTCACAGTAATATCTCCTTTGCTGTTAATATAGAAATACAATTTAGGAAGAGAATAAAATGTTTTCTTAATCCATAACACGACTAAATATAACAGCATAAATGTATTCATTATAAATTTAAAAAAAAAAAATTTTTTAACAAAAATAAACAAAAGAAAAAACAATGATAAACGTTTTCAGCTTGCGTCAGCCCTCTTCAGATAAATAAAATGATTTAAAGAACTATGTACTGTAATTTAAAAAAGACGAAGTCAATGATTTGAATCACGTAATTATTTGTTTTATTTTTTTTTTAACATAAAGGAATTAATTTGAAATGCGACCGCTATAATGACAACAACAATACCGATACATCAAAACCAAATAACACAAAATACTAATCTAAAATATATTTAATAAAAATGATCAACCATTAGCAAATAATTGTCGGTTAAGTTTGGGGTTATGTTTTTTTATTAATAACGCTTCATGAATTTTGGTTTCAAAATTAGAATTACATTTTTTAATTATTTTAAACGAATTAACGTTGAATTTTATATTGAGGCAACTATCAAATGACATGATATGCTCCTTGACGGAGCTTTCAGTCTTCAAATGGAAACCTAAGTGCTCCCCCACCCTAGTGCTCAGATGACGAATTGACACACCAATGTACGTCAGGTTCGAATCGCACGAACATGAAAATTTCGAACCTGACGTACATTGGTATGTCAATTCGTCATCTGAGCACTAGGGTGGGGGAGCACTTAGGTTTCCATTTGAAGACTGAAAGCTCCGTCAAGGAGCATATCATGTCATGTGATAGTTGCTCCAATATAAAATTCAACGTTAATTCGTTTAAAATAATTAAAAAATGTAATTCTAATTTTGAAAACAAAATTCATGAAGCGTTATTAATAAAAAAACATAACCCCAAACTTAACCGACAATTATTTGCTAATGGTTGATCATTTTTATTAAATATATTTTAGATTAGTATTTTGTGTTATTTGGTTTTGATGTATCGGTATTGTTGTTGTCATTATGGCGGTCGCATTTCAAATTAATTCCTTTATGTTAAAAAAAAAAAAACGCGTGTAAAAAAGATGTGACAAATAATTACGTAATTCAAATCATTGACTTCGTCTTTTTTAAATTACAGTACATAGTTCTTTAAATCATTTTATTTATCTGAAGAGGGCTGACGCAAGCTGAAAACGTTTATCATGGTTTTTTCTTTTGTTTATTTTTAAAAAATTTTTTTTTAAAATTTATGATGAATACATTTATGCTGTTATATTTAGTCGTTTTATGGATTAAGAAAACATTTTATTCTCCTAAATTTGTTAAGTTTATTGTTGAATACAATGCACTTACACAGAACACAAATCATGCAGTACACAGAAAATGATATAGAAAGTCGCTGTAATCAAAAAAGCTAACTCGCAAAAAAATGTGTGATTTTGGTTTGTTTTGTTCTATTAGAGGCTTCCCTGGCCAATATGTCCTGCTGCATTTTGGACACGTTGCGTAACATCACATCGCTGTTGCCTTGCTTTCTGAAGTAGCGGTCTAGCGTCTTTAGTGCTTCTAATGCGGAAAAAGGAGTAGGTTTAAGTTTATCTAGAGAGTTATCTTCATCATCGTCATCTTCTTGATCATTTGCAGGATGTTAGCTAGTTCGAAGATCGTCTATTATGCTGCTTTCTGTAATATTCTCGCGTATAATCAGGTCTGCATCACTTTTCACGTATTCGTTGAAACTGAAGTCCTCTGGAACTAAGCCGGCTGCTTGCAATCTTTCCCAAATTCCTTCTGTGCTATTGTTGGACTCACTGGCGGTTTCCAGGTTTTCTTCTGATGTTGAAGGAGCAAAACGGACCTTTCTGAAGCAGTTTTGAATCGATACGTCAGATACAGAGTTCCAAGCTAGATCAAGAAGCTTCATGGCTTCCAAAACATCGACTTTTAATTCTTTCTTCCCCTCAAAAGCAAGAAGGCGCATTCCAGCTAGGTTCTTTCTGTAGTATGCTTTTAAACAACGGATTACTCCAGCATCCATCGGTTGGGTTTTGGCGATAGTGTTAGGAGGCAAGAACACCAGCCTAACATTCGTCAGGCCATGTATAACAGGATGGGCTGTACAGTTGTCAACAACAAGCGCAATTTTTCTGTTACTGTTCTTCATGTTTATGTCAAGTTTCCTAACCTAGGTTTCGAAAATGGTCGACGTCATCCAGGCCTTTGAGTTGGATTGGTACGAAAATGGAAGTTTTTTTATATTTTTAAAGCATCTTGGTTTTGCTGCCTTTCCAATGACGAGAAGCGGTAACTTCTCTCCCGCCATATTGGCCGCCACTAACACACTTAATCTCTCTTTTGACATTTTATTACCAGCTCAAGTTTCATTCTTAAAAACGTGGGTCCGGTCAGGCATGCATTTGTAAAAAAGCCCAATTTCATCAGCATTAAAAATCTGTTCTTTTTTGAACTCTTTCAAAAGAATAGGGAGACGATTTTTGTACCAATTGTTCACACATTCTTCATCAACAGATGCTGCTTCACCATGTGATTTCTTGCATGCAACTTCTTCCCGCGATTTCCATCGGTTTATCCAGTTTATGTCTAGTTTATTAACATTGTCATAGCCACAGATGCTGGCGTATTGTTGAGCCTTTAAGAGAAGCATTTCTCCGCTAATGGGTATCTTTTCATCTCTTGCACTGCGAAATCACTTCAGTAGAGGCTCATCCACATTATCAAATTCATGCTTGCGCTTTCTTTTTATTTCGACATTACGCCCTGCATCAAATTCGGAGATTATTTTCTCCTTATGTTTGCGTAGGGTATTCAGAGTAGTTCTTGGAACATTAAGGTCTTTTGCTAAAACATTTTCTTGGCTTAACTTGGATGCAATTTCGTATTTTGTTTTAAGCGATAAGCTTACGTACTTCAATCTTTTATTTGACATTGATCTTGAAATGAAACGCAGAAAGCGCAATTATACTGTACTGTTAACTCTTAATCTTAACGGTTCAAACTGTAGTTGCTTTTTTGTTAACACTTAATCTCTATAATTACTGTGCTCTATTTAAATTCTTCTACACTATCAGCGGGTAGTTAATGTACTGTAAGTTAGAATGCGCCTCGCACACTTCGTATTTTCTGTTGCTGCAGCGAGATTTTCCTGTAGACTATTAATCCGATTAAGACTCTTTGTTTGTTTGAACCACTGAGACTGCGTGAATCCATCCATCCTGCAGTAATCAACAAAGCTGTGAATATCGCGTGAACATTGACTCGAGTCTGCAAATGACGAATAAGCCAAACATAAGGTTTCTTGGGGATATAAACAGGTGACGAATTGAGCAAAGTGATGAATTAGACGATGGCGAATTAGACGAACTGGAATGCACCTAAAAGATACGAATTCTGCCGGGACTGACGAAAAAGTGATGAATTAAGCAAACTGACGAATTAAACAATGACCAATTAGACGAATTTTACTGTATCTTGTTTTTTCAAGAAGCTTTCAACAAACATTGATTTTAACATTCTTAGCTAATAAAAATGGTTTTGAGGGAGACTGACGTTGATGCAACCTTTTCTGGCTTTTTTCAAGTGTTTTGTTGTCGCTTTTAATTTGTGACGCGCTTGACGATTTCTTCAAAAGACCCACTACCTTCGCTTCGTCAAAAGCGTATTTTTAAATCTTAAATCTAAGGCTACTAATCCAACACTTGGAAATTAAACAATATTGCTTTTTTTTACCGATTTCAAAAGTTTTTTGTTGTTCCAACACATTTATCTTAGTTTCACCAATACCGTTTCCGAACAATTCTATTCAAATAAGAACTAAGTTTGAAATTTTCCGAAAGAGAAATTTTGAATTATTTGCATATTTTGAAATATTTAAAATATGTGCTTCCTTGACGTAAGTTTTTCTCAGCTTTTCGGTACAGTTTAAAACGTTTTTTTTCTCTTTGGTGATAGAGTCTAACTTTGAACGTCAGCTTTTTCAGATATCTTTGACTAAGATTAAGCTAGCTCTTATATTGCCGTCAACTCTATAATTCTTCCAAGCAACCTTGTTGAAAGAGTTCTTTGTGTTTTACTAATTAACTATAACATTCTTTAAAACAAAGAAGTTACAAGTAATAATGTTTTTTCATAAACCTTTTCCTACTTGTTTCAATGATTTTTGGGTGTTGTGTTAATGGGTTAAAAAACTTAATAAAACTTTTCCTATGATCAGGATTTTCCTAAAAATTTTTTTATGAACTCAACAGGAAGTTTGTTTGCCTGGGTTGATAAAAAAAACGTTGATGAACGAGATGGCGTTCTTGTTCGAGTTGCCGACATTAATAGGAAAAGACGAAATTGCCGATCGTTAAACTCGTCATTTTGCGGACAGAAAGAGAGCTTTTTGGGTCTTGACATTGTTAAGACTTTTTGTCGTCGAAAGTTTGCAGCCATTCTAATAAAGGTTGAATAAAAGTTTTACAAAATTATTGTACTTTATCGAAGCTAAATCAGATCGGATCATTTAACATTGTGTCATACCGTGCTGCAACTGCTGCAAAGGTTTTTGTTTTGCTTTAAATCAAAATCTTGCATTTTTTTGCGAGCAATCTTGCTGAGTGTGCAACGTGCGTTGTTGCGAGCAAGCATAATTTAGTTTAAAATTCATTAGTTATTCTGATATTATCAGAGGCAAGTTAAACTTAAAAGAAAAACTTGTAACACGACGTTTCGTCCGCTACATCGAGCGGACTTCTTCAGGAAAAAACAACACACAGTGCTCAACGTATTTTAAAGCAAAAAAACAAAACTAATGAACACAATGGTGAGAGGCGAACCATTCACAACAATTTAACAACTTCGTGCAACAGAACTAAAATTAACCGGTTGAAAACTTACATTTATTATGAGATTTTTATATTGCTGTATATTTCCAAAATTCCAATCTTTATCATTTATTGGAGACCTTTTCCCAGTGATGGCCTTACAAAACGTAAGGGGAGCCACTATTTAGTGTACTAAAAAAGGTAGTTTGAAGCCATTTTTAGTCTATGAAATCGAAGTGATCATTAAAAAAAAAGGTTTTCAATTTAGGGGGCTACCACTGAGTGTTCCAAAGCACGGTGAGACAAAGTAATCACTAAAAAAAGGTATTTAATTTAGGGGGCACTATTGGGTGACCAAAGCATGAAGAATCACTTTATATTGCCTTAAGGCATTAAAGTGTTAGCCACCTAGGAAGCCGTTTTTTTCTTTTTCTTTTGACATGCCATTGACGTCCTGGTGTTACTACAAAGAAATAGAACAATTTCTTGTGTAGGGGGCCACTTTTTGATGTATTGGTTCGGCCGCATCGTTCGCACCCTATTAAAGCCAGCACTGTCTTTTCCTACTTGTTAATATTATTTATCTTGTTAATTATACTCGTTATAGCTACTTGTTAATAGTTATCTTTGTGCTGTAACCGTGTTGCAACTGTGCTTTAAATCAAAATTCTCTTCTATTGCGAGCAGTCGTGCTAACTATGAAGTAAGTGTTTATAACTGCCATAAACTTTATTCTCCCCGAGAACCTTGTTGAAAAAGAGTATTTTTTGTGTCTTACAATTAAACTACGAAGTTCTTATTTTTTATAAAACCTTTTCCTATTTGTTTCAACCCTTTTTGCTTTACTTTTTTGGGCTTCTTTCAAGATTTTTTGCAACAAAGATCCCCGAATGCTTTTACTTTGTCTACGGCGTGTCTTGTTTTCAAAAAGTTAAAAAGTTGTAATTTCAGTTGATTTTTCTATTTATTAACTCCGTAAAAGGAAGCAAAAGTCTGGTGTCAACCTCTCGGTTTTACTTCCATTCAAAGGATTAACCGAGATTTTTTATAGTTTCAATGTCAAACTTTTATAGAGGTTGATATTCCCTTAACTCTATACTTTCCAACAACCTTTAAATTTGGCTTACTTATGTAAGCTTGAGAAACACTCTAGAAGTTGGATGATTTATAACATCGATATTGTATATACCGGTCCCGAATGATTTGCTTTAATCTAATAACTTGGCTCGATTGTGACTTGGGCACTGTCAAATAGTGGGGATTACGCAACCATTACACTGTATAGTTTAACTCGTTACATATTTAATTTTTACTGAGAAAATAAGAATTCGAATTGATGTTTTACTTAGGTTCTGTCTATAGTTTCAGAAAAACAGTAAATCAATGGTTTTTGTGAATCCATACGCAAATTTTGATTATTTTAAGTTTTCCATAAAGTCACAGGTGGTTGTATTTTGTATTCCTGCAGACCTAAAAATTCGTTCAATCTCTTCTTGCTAACTGTGGAATTGTGCGTTGACACAACGAATCCTGTTCAAAACTGTATTACTGCCTTATCGTAGAACTTGACCAAATATTTTTAAGCGTCATAATTCTTTTTCATTTCATTTTTAATATATTTTATTTCTTAAACGGCTTCCAGCAAACATTGATTTCAATTTTCTTTGCTAGTAAAAGTTGTATTGGTGAGTAGGATGTTGCTTCGGGTTGTCATGAAAAGGTAAACTAACTCAAACCTTTACGAAAACTTGAAGAATAAACATTCAAATGACAAAAAACTATCATATACATAACTTTAAAAAATTGTCATAATTAGAATCGTAGAATTTTTTGGCAATTTCTTAAACACGACATTTTTTCTGATCTTTTAAAGCGAAACTAACCCTTTTTTCACCGCGTCAAATTACATTAACTCCCTTAAAAATTTAATATATCAAAGCTATTCTAATGTAGCATTAATCTTTTTTTTCTATGTTACCAGTAACTTTTCTAATTTCACATCACACATGTTTCATTAGAAGAAATACTGTAAGTCGACTCCCAAAGTAAGAGCAGAACTTCATAGACTTAAATTGGGAATGCGCATAACGATCACAAATCAAGTTTTTTAACTTTATGAACACTTAATAAAACTCTTCATCTAAAAAGAGTTTCTCAACAGGGCGAGTTTGGCTGGTCATTTTTGGTCATACTTTTACGTTGCACTTGAAATGTATTCTTCAATAATAAAATTTATATTCAATAATAATAAAATCTGTTTTTGCCAAGCAATTTTTACATTTAAATTCTCCAAACAGATGTAAAATAAAGTTAGGTTGGCGGAAAACAATAATGAAATAATTATTTGATTTATGCTGTTGACAAAAAACTAAAACATGTTTTTAAAATTCATTTTTGTTACAAATCTGTTGATTCTTTGAGAAAGCAGTTGCTACGTATTATGAAGGTTAAAAAAATACATGAAGAAAGCATATCACTGTCTTGTTTTCGTCAGCCCAACAGACCCAGCTTAGTGTGGTCGCACCTTTGGGACAAAATCCAACAATTCTTATTGTTCATGAATATCACATACCAAATAAATTTTGACAGCCAATATTTTAATTTGCTTATTCGAATAACTATCATTTTCTGCTATCTTAAAGAATTTGATAATCTTGAGTTTAAAAGATGTCGTTTCCACTTTTTTTTTTACCCATCGTAAAGATTGTAATTTTAATTCGAACGAAGCTTGATTCACAACTACAAAAGTAATGAGGAACGTGTGAGCCAGTCGTTCTATAGAAAACACTAAACTTAATTTCAGACCAGCAAAAGGCATCATCGGGGTCACACGTGTATTTGTCCGCTTGGAGTATTGGAAACACGGGAACCATTTACAGAAGTGGCCAAATCATTGACTTATATGCCGCTTTTCTAGCTGCCGTTTAGGGCGTGTATGTCATAATGACGTCTCCATCGTTTTTTCTGCCGAAAGTCTAGAGCGTCATCTGAGAGCAGCCGCATTAATTGACGTTTGTTTGTTCGCCATAGTTGCTGGCACTCTTGGTAGCAATTGATTTTCGGTTCCTTGCGTACAAGGTTGCATTGCACCAGTCAACAATAACGTTCTTCCTCATTTTATCTCTCGCAATCGCACCAATAACTAGTCGCCATAAACGTATCGCAATTGGTGTTTCCTTGCCATGTTTTAAGAAAACAGTGAATCAAGGAAATATTTATTTTGCAAAGGCACCCAAAAATCAGGATTATTTTATAATTTTCATAGGGACATACAATGTTGCATTTGTAATGGTAATATGTCTTTTGTAAATTATTTAAGCTCTTCTAGCAAACTGTGCAACTTTGCATTGGCGTTTGAATTCCTTTGAAAAACTAACAATTCTTTTTGGTAGAATTTCACCAAATATAAGCGCCGATATCTTGTTTTCATTTCAGCTTTAAATTTGTTTTTTAGAAAGCTTGTGAAAAAAACCAGATTTTAATTTTCTTAGCCAAAAAAAGTGTTTTTCCTTGTTTCTCGTTGCTGGCTAGCCTGTTCTTTCTTGTTTCTTGTTGTCACTTTCAGTTTTTGTCTCGCTTGACAATTCTTTTCAAAAGTCCCCCTCAGAAACGTATTTTAAAAACTCCTTCACTTCACCTTAGGTATGCGTTATTGCTTTTTATTGTATGGAAGGAAATTTGTTCGTGCAGATGATAATGAGGTGATAATTTCTACAGCATTCATTTTTAATACGAACACGATTAAAAAAATCTAAAGCCAGCAAAATTTTAGTTGTTCGAAATTTACAAATGCACTTTTATTTTTTAAATCTGTAAATAATTTTCAAAAAAGACTTCCGTACTGTATCTGGATCTGACTTTATGAAAACCTAATTCGAAATAGCATGTAAGGTCAAGGAAATATTGAGTACCGAGGCTTATAAAATTTACCAACTCGCGCGAAATCGCAATGATTTTTCTTATTTTTAATAGCGTTACATCGTATTATTAGATCTGCAAATTCTTTTAAAGAATTTTAGGCAAACTGTGCAACTGGCCAATAAATTAATTTTACTTTTCTGAACAAGAAGTATCTTGGTTTTTTTCTGGTTGAAGTCAATCGATGGTTTTTCAGTGTAGATTTTTGTCTTTTTAGTATAAAACTTCTTGCCTACTTTTAAAAAATGATTTTATGCAGTTTTGCTGTCCTGCTGAGTCTTTTTTGCTTTGTTATGTAAGCACTTCTTGCAATCTGTGCAATTGCGCTATTAAACTTAATTTTTTTGTGAAAGAATATCGTACTCCCTTCTGGTTAGTCAATTGTTTTCAGCGCAGACATTTTTGCCTTCATTTCAAGACTCCTTGCCTGATTTCTGAAAGAAAAATTTCGACAAGGATTAATTTTGATTTAAATTAAAATTGTTCCCGATAAAAGGTTCCAGCCGCGTTCCAGGGTGGTCTCGATTGCACCATACGACAAGATGCGAACCTTTCAAAGGGAGTAAAGAGTTTCAAACCATATTTTGATCATAAAGGATGTCAAATAGAAAATCACCGGGTTGCGAATGCAGTACGCGTTAAATACCTTGAAGTAGAGACAAAATCAATGTAGCGGAAGTACTAAGAGTTACACTTTGTGTCATATAACTATATCAAGTGCAAGATTACGAACAAACATTAATGAAGTTTTGCAGATAGAAAAAAAACTTCTGCTATTGACATTTTCGTTATCGAAAGTTTAAGGCTTTTCGAATAAAATTTATAGAAGACTTTTTCGTTATCGAAAGTTTAAGGCTTTTCGAATAAAATTTAAATAAAAGTTTTACGAAATTAGTTTATCCAAGCTGGATCGTATCGTACCGTGTTGCAACTGCTGCAAACATATTTTGTTATGCTTTAAATCAAAATCTTTCACTTTTTTTTGCGAGCAATCTCGCAACTATGCAACGTATATTGTTTGCGAACAAACATTATAGTTAATTGCGTTTTTTCGTATTGGCCTCATAAAGACTTTTTCGTCCTATGCTTGTAGCTATTCAAGTAAAAGTTCAATTAAGGTACTAAATGTTTTATCTTTTTAAAAGCAAAAATAATCAAAAGCGAACTTATCGAGATTGATTTTGCTGCGATTGTAAGATGTGACCGGTATATTTCACCCCGGTAAATTGCAACAGGTAAAATCGTTTGGTTTAGGATAAGGGTTAGCATCGTGGTTTTTGTCGACAAAGAAGAGCTCCACAGCTTTCGATTAACTTTAAAATGAACGTGGCCGTGATGGAATTTGCCAGAAAGGATTTATCGGGGTGGAATATACCTAGAGAACCTTGTAAGAAGCATAAATTTGTGTTTTGGTTTGCAGCAGGTAGTGACGAAATGTGGACTTGTTTACATCTATTCGGTTAATAAAATTTTTTCTCATTATCAGGCCGGCATATAATAAAATCATTAATGGTCCCTTTTTATTTCTTTTTTACTAATAAATGGTGGTTATGAATTAAAGCATCGCCCAGATGCGCTCATTTGTTTTATTTTTCTCAGTTAATAAAAATGGTATTAGGTAGTTGGGGTGTTGTTGCTAACAGAAGCGCACACTTGCTGTTTACTTAGCAACAGAGCGACATCATCCGGGCGCTGGATTAATTAATTGATTCAAGAATTTAAAAACATGTACAACTATGATTTTTCATTGCTTGAATTAGCGTCTTATTTGGCGTTTTAACTTCAAACGCATATTTTCTGAATTGTGCGTTTTTATTGAGGCAAAGAGTGCAGTTCTAGATTGATTCTACGCAGAATTCCTAATTAAAAACATACATCAGCTAAAACTCCCGATTTTTTGAGCGCGGATATTTCATAATTAATTTTTGTTTAAAAAATGTCACTTTCCTTTAACAGCTTCCAGCAAAGTTCAATTTTGACTTTTTTTGAAGCGTAACTTTTCCTGTTGGGATTAGTTTTTTTTTATTGATTTGGTTGTAGCGTTAAAAGTAGGGATGTTAACCATTCATTCTTTAGAAGATTAATGTAACGGAACAACAAAAAACATTATCGTATTTATTGTTTTGCGAATTCCCCTTCACACGAATTGAACACTTGTAATGCAAATTGTTTTGGGAGACGAGGATACTTATTTTGAGAATGTAGGAAGAAAAACGTTAATACTGGCAAAGGATTGAGCATTTTCGTGATTTTTTGAGAAAAACAACTTGCACACGAATTAGCGATTTATGAAGCAAGTTTGGTTCAAAACATTTCTTGAAACTGAAAACGTCGTTTTCATAAAATAAGAACGTCGCAACTTGGTATGTGCGATTGTACAAAATGTTCTACAAATGAATTTGATTTTAAAATGCAACTTTCAAAATCTACTTTGAAAAACATTGATATTGATGAGCAATCAATATCACCTTTCGGATACTGGCCACTAACACATTGTCAGGGCCTTTTGCTAATCGATCTTGAATAAGAGTCTTGATCTTTTCGCAGTTGTTCAACAATAATCTGGGACAAAAGATCACGTTTTCGGTCTGGTTCCCCAAGCAAAACCCTCACTGAAGATTTTATAAATGTACTCGATAGCAGGTGGTCTTGGGCTTACGAGCCCCTCAACAAGACTGTCATTCCAAGGATTTGGTTGGATCTTTGCAGTCGCTGAATCTCAAGGTACCGTTAAAGCTTCCGCTCTCCTGCGGTCACGTTAACGCCTATAACGCCTATCGATCACTGCAAGTTTCCTAATCGCCTTCCTGTCGATTCGCCCTTCACAGAGCTAAGAACGAAAAGGTTTTTCGAAAAGCACAATCAAGTTCTTACATAGTATCACGCGGATGTCGGTGCCATGCTTTGGTCAGTTGCCACAAAGCGTTTAAATAACTCCTGATACTTGTGATCCTTCAAAATTTAAAATATATTACCAAAGGGAGGTGTCGGAGTAGAGGTGGGACTGTCCTCCTTCACTAAAGAATTGACTTTTTCCTTACTTGGTAGATCTCGGAAAGCATTTTGTCATTGGGTCCGCTTCCGTATCCGACGGATTTGGATTAAAATAGTTATCTATTAAAACCATGTCAAAATCCAATATTATAAAAGAAATGTCTTTAGTTTAATTGTAAACTAACCTAAGGCTTCTTTTGATATTACCAAAATTATTTCCCATTTTGCAGTAAAATAAAATTACCCCACAAGCGTTGAAGAACCGAAGTTTTTAATTTTTACTGACAACGTTTTGAAAAAGCAGATAAACCAGCTAACTGGTTATGCATAACTTGATCCGAACTTTTAATTTTACTTCTTTTAGAGTAATTTAACTCAACTTTTCAACCTCTTGTTTCTGGATTTTGTTGCGAGCTCATTTTTTCTATCAGATATCAAATCGATATTTAAACCCAATTAGCATATCTAAGCAAGATCGTGATTCTCAAATAGCTTTATAAGCTTGGGTCCACCGGCTGCAACTACATCCGGGTGAACCGCACCCGAACGTTTTCGGAACCGCTCAGAAAGCAACTCGGGAGGTTCCCTAAGGTTCGTTTTCTCCGAGTCACAGATCTCTTTCGCGGCTCTATCAATACTAACCTAGTTCTCCAGCTTACTACCAATAGATGTTATTTGACCCTTGAACCGCAAAAAGTTTCAGCCTCGCCAGGTACCGGGTAGTCTCATCGCACCGCACGACATTTTCAAAAGGTGCGAAGGTGCAAAAGCGAACAAAAAGTCTGTAAAACCACATTTTCACCCCAACAATGTCAAGTGGAAATAACCCGGGTTATCATTGCAGTACACATTAAAAAACCTTAAAAAAAGAAAAATTGAAAGTAAAAAAAATACGAACGAACATTAATTAAAATTTTGCGGATAGAAAGAGAGCATTTTTCATAGCTTTTTAATAAATTAACAGCCAGAAATTCTTACACTTACCAATGCAATACTTGACTTGTAAAAATGGCTCTTTTAAAGAATCGAATAGGATAGCAGTTTAAAGGTTTTACTTGGACTCGACTATTATTATTCGAATTCGTTGAATTCCCATATTGTATTAATTTTTTGTGGTAAAACTTCCCCGAATATTTTAAAGCTCTAACATTTGGTTTTTCATTTCATTTTTAATGAATCATCTAACATAGATTTTAATTTTCTTAGCTAATAAAAGTGGTTTTGGGAAGACTGGCCATGCTGAGCTAATCTTTTCTTTTTTCAATGTTTCGTTGTCCCTTTCGGTTGTTGTCGCGCTAGACGATTTTTCGAAAAGACTTGCTGCTTTCGCTTTGTGAAAAGCGTTTTTTTGTAAAAGTCTTAAATCTTAAAGTAAGTTTTCAACTGAGATTGATGTAGATTTTTTTTTTATTAAAGTTGGTTTTCTAAGAGTGAAATTTTTGCTGCCCTTCTGGGTCTTTTTCCGCTTGTTTTGACGCTTTTTCCTTTGTTGGTTTGAAAATTCTTGGAATGAAGATCCATTTGCTTTTGTTTGGTCAATGATGTGTCTAGTCTTTGTTTTTAAACACTTTGACAGTAGAAAATTAAGTTATTACGTTTTAAAACTGGTCTTTGTACAATTGCATTGATAAAAATTGATTGTGTATTTCCTAAGAGATTACCGCTAAGAAGTCGATGATGGCGTTGAGTGGCGTTGTATCGCGCAAAATAATCAGACTTTATTATCAATCTGAAAACAATATATTGTTTTGTTACTAAGTACATAATTAATTATTAAATACTTATCTAAAGCGCCAGAAATATTTAAGAGTTTGAAACGGCATAAGCCGCATTGTCTACTTTCAATACCCGAGATGTAGCCGAATCTTGCGGCAGGTAGGTTAGATCTTATTACCATAAGCCACGATGGTATAGGCTTATGATGTTATTACTTTGTACACACTATACACAGAACTTACCTGTTCATGAAAGCTTTAAAAGTCGCAATCGTACATTCAATCGCCCGCAATTGCATAAGCTGGATCTGGATCTTGGATAGACGCAGCTTTCGAAGTCGTTGCCGCATGCTTGACTACAGATCTCCTCTAGTTCCTATGATGATGCCGTCGAAGTCGATCTCGTTGGAATGAAGATACTCCTCGAAACCATCTCTTCTGGTGCGGTATTTGGCCGCTTTGGATGTACGCGCGCCTCTAACTTCCCGCTTTGCCCTTCATAGAAAATGTGTGCGTCCAGGACAATCCAGCGACCGTCCTTGCTAGCACACAAGCCCAAACCGCAAAACCTCGCCAGTTCAGCGGCACACCATTCGAGGTCCCACGATCAGCTTGTAATCATCCTTCATTTGCCTGTTCGCTACCTCAAGCACACGATTGTGACGCCTGAGGTGCAGCCCTGACGTCGTGCGACAACTCTGGACAATGTGGGTCATTGACTCGTAAGTCTCACCGCACTGCTGGCAAGGAGGCAACAACTTTCCACGACCTCTGACAAGACTTTCGCCACACATCAGAGTCTTGTGCGTAGGCCGCACGCGAAGATGAAGTTACTCTCTCCCCGCGAAAGGCCTCTGCGCCGTAACTCTGAAAGGATTGTCTCCATCTCTTCCACTGATAGCATGAGAGAGGTGAGAGAGGATCGCACGGCGCCGACTTCGAGCCCTCTCGTGCGGGTCAGATGCCTTTCGAGAACGTAGAGCTTAGAGCCTCACAATTCTCTACTCACCACCTCGCTCACCTTTCCATCCTCGGTGGCAAGGAGGCGCGCTCGAATTTTGGACTTGGCAATATACGTCGTCTCAAGGATGGACGGTATGCCAAGCCCTCCATCTCTCGTGCGAAGGTGTATAAACTCCTTCGAGAGATTACCGCGCGTTTAAAATTCGCCTGACCGCTCGGCGAACCTTACGGTCAAGCCAGTGCAACAAGGTGATGGCTACCCTGCCTACGGCTAGTCGGAACTGCCATCATGGCGATTTTCTGCCGCGGCTTCAAAGCCGACCTCACCAGGCGGGCAAGCATCTCCCGGAACCCCGTCTTAATGCCTTAACGCTTTAACCCCTTAACCGCTTTAACGATCTTTTTAATATTTATAATTTTTGTGTTGAACTGTTTAATAATGATTGAGAATAAAATGAATGAATGAAACAACCACAGCTTTAGCAATCATTCGGCATTTTTATTATATTCAAAGAAAATCTCTCGACTCGAATTAAAATTACAATATTTATAGGGACCAGCCAGAAATTTTAAACACATACACCAATTATTAATTTGAAAGGCAATTGGTTTTGTTGTCAGGAGTTTTAAGTAAAGTATTCGATTATTTTTGTTAACAAAACGAATTTTCGCACGCTTTAAAACATAAAATTTGAGTGGTTTTGTGTTTTGATGGAGCTGTTCTTTCCTAGCCAATTATAGGCTCCAGAAAACCTATTATTGAAAGACATTTCGAAGATAATTTTTAAATCGCACCGCACATGGCGCGAATCTTACAATTCGAAATTTCAAAAGCACCTATACAAATACAGAACAAAATTTTCTTACGATTGCATTTTATCGTGCCATCTTATGATTTATTATGATTGATTTTATTGTGCCATCTTATTATATATTATTATGAAGTCGTTTATTTCATGTTTATTTTCATATCCATTTTATTATGCAATTTTATATTATTATGATGTCGTTTATTTTATGTTTATTTTTATTTTTAAATACAGAAAAACAAAAACGTCAAAAGTTGTGTTTTAAAAATAAATAAAACTTGTTTGATTTTCGCTAGAATTCGCCGGTGATAGCATTGCATTGCGCAATCTTGTGTCAAATAACACTAATTTATTGTCAGTCTGAGCACCATACAACATTTATGTCTATGTATTGACAAAGACATTTTCTATAACCATATTTTTCTTAAAACAACAACATTTTTATGAGAACTTATGAGGACATACACCATTTATATTTTGAATGGCAATAGCGTTTATTTTCGTACAAGTTCTGGTAACTATTGAATGTATAGCGTTTTTTTTAACGTTGCAAAATTTTGTTGCATGTTTTTTTTCTATGAAAACTTAAAAATAATGAGTGCTTTGGAGCTTAAGACAAAAGTTGCTCAAGCTTCAAAAATAAACCAAAATTTTTATCTGATATTATTTTTTCTAAACAATGCAAATTTTTGTCGCAAGACTTCTTTTTTATTGAAGAGTTAAAAATTTTGAGTCATTTGTGGTTTAATGTAATTAGAAAATAAAAGACAGTTAAAAGTTGTGCTAACTTCAGTAACAAAAGAAATACTAACTTTCTATCAGATATCGGCATAGTAAATAAGAATCTTATTTGGATAACCTAAAAAAAGTTATGCGACATGAAGAGAATAAGAGTTAAACCAGTAACTTGCCAATTGCGGTCGTCATCAAATCGGCGCTACTCTCTATCACTTCAACAGCAAGCTAAAAAATATTTGCACATTGATGGGGCCGCGATGTGTTCCGAGTAAAAACCGTTTTATTCAAAGGCAAACTGACCGTTTTTGTCAGTGATTGGACAGTTGAATACACTGTATACGTTAAACAAAAACAAAATCTTGCAGTACAGAATTTCGCAAATTTGTTATTACAAAACCGGCACTTAGAGCGCTCGAGTTCTCAAGCAACAGACTATTAATTAATGTATGAACAATCCCGTTTATAAAACTTTACTATCTTGATATTACTCTTCCTGACTTACAGAAAAGCATCAGAGGCCCTGTACAACTCAGCCAACATGCCCGTACAGGGTCCTTACGGTAAAATGTGGGCAATGTGGGCTGGTGTGCCCAAGCCCAAACCGTAAGGGCCCGGTTCAAGTTGGGCGCAATTTTCACGAAGGTAAAGTGCAGTTTTCAAGTGGGCTATCGTCAATAACAGACGTCTGCAGGAACCGTGCGTTTTTGGTACAATTTGGTAAATAGCAAGTGCCAAAATTTTCTGGTAAAATTTGATTCAGTAATTATGTGCAGGACCTGTGCGGGTCCTGTGCAGTTCGCTATGCAGGCGTTAAGCAGGTTTCGAGTGGCCAATCAAAACCGAAAACCTGTACATGTCTTGTGCGGATCCATTTCACTTTGTCGCATTGTCCGAATAAGGTTTTTGAAACGCAATGAGAGAGCAAAGCCCGTGCCCGAACTGTGCAGGTCCTTCACAGCTTATCACAAACTTTTAAAACCTTATTTGAAGTTTGCAAGTAGAAATCATGTGCAAGAACTGTGGGGGTCTCCGGTGGGCAATCCAAGTAGGATTACTGCACAGGTCTTGTGCTGGTCTCATGCAGTTTATTAAACATATTTTGTGATATTTTGAAGAATGCAGTTTTCTATACAGGAGTAATGCGGCTTTCAAGTGCTATGCGGGTACGATGCAGCTTGTGTTATCTGAATAAGGTTTCTGAAAACATCAATGCCAGTGCAAAGCCCGCACCAGAACTGTGCAGGTCCTTTACAGTTTATCAGATAAAGTTGTAATATATTTTTTGAAGTTTGCAAGTAGAAATTATGTGCCGGAACTGTGCGGGTCCATGCGAGACTTGCTATGCAGGGGTTATGTGGGTTTCTAATGGGCCATCCGAGTAGAATAACTATACAGGTTTTATGTGGGTTCCATGCTGTTAGAGTGTATTTTTTTGGTATTTTAAAGAATGTGGTTAGGGTTTGAATGATTGCAAACGTTAAACTAGTGATCTAAATCAGAAAGACTAAGTGCTTTGCGGTTACTTTCGCTAAAGTTGGTTTTATAGTGGTGCTCAAAGCTAGAAATAGTTCAAAGATGTTTCACTCCGTCTCACTTAGAAGCCATCAGAAAGCGGCGCTAAATTTATTAAAACAAATCT
Organism: Diplosoma virens; assembly: GCA_963680785.1. Classification (NCBI taxonomy): domain Eukaryota; kingdom Metazoa; phylum Chordata; class Ascidiacea; order Aplousobranchia; family Didemnidae; genus Diplosoma; species Diplosoma virens. The sequence continues at coordinate 26,812,888 of OY796884.1, forward strand.
GTAAAAGATTAAGAAGCGTGCGAACTGCGCTAATCTAGATAAAGCAAAAGTTATGCGTATTTTGCTATTGTTATTTGGTTCAAGTACTTTTTGATGGCGCCGGGTTCTATTGAGTATTTAATTTAAAAGTGAAGATTAATTGCTTTTTGGTTGGACAATTATAACCTATTTTTTCAACGGAAAATTACAAAACACTTTGATTTTAGGCTTGATTTAAAAAAAGGAACAAAAAGCGATAGTTTCATTTATAAAATGTAGCAACACTGCCCCGGCTCCAACATCACGTGAAAACAAAAGAAACGACGCTACAGCATCTGCCATAATGCTCACCTCTGCAATCTCGATTGTTTGTGCAAGATCAGAATTTTTTTAGCAGTTGAAAAATTGTTGCGATTTAAATCCAACACTGCTTACAGCGTTTTGTTTTATAGCATACTAAACGGTGATTGGTGAATAAGCACTTTGAACAACGCTCACGTACGTAAAGATTAACGTCCTCGCTATGCCGTGGTTTCTCAAATTACTTAGTATGATGGTCATTTATAATGCCCTGTCACAAGCAAAGTGAAAGTTTGCCTAATAGTATTTACGTTTGTTAAACTTTTATCAATTCTATGTTTTTAGATTGGATGTAAAAATACTTTTTGCTTGGGCTTTTAGGTTTGCTTTTTATTTAGTCGTGTTTGACGAAGAAAAATTAAATAAAAAAATGTTTCGTTGGAATAACAGTTCTCATCAAGCGTCAATCAATTCAATAAATCATACTAAATTATCAGATCTTGCGTTTTTGGCGTCCGATCTATTGGGTTCGCCGGTATAACGCAATATACCTGGTTGGTCCAAACCGAACCCCGTCACTCAATTTTATGCGGTCTAACAATTTTGAACTTTTTAAGCAGGGTTTTGTAGTAGATTTATAGCAATCCAACCAATCGATTTTTGAGATTGCCTTAATTATAGAGTAAAAACATTTCTTTTTTAATGCGTTACTTACTTTTTTATGGAATCTACGTAATTTATTATCATAATAGAACCAACCCTAAAGGATGCCAACTGTAACTGTAATTTAACTGACGCTTAGATTGTTTTAAAAATTTTTACGTCTAAAAATAAGTTGTTAAACGAGATGGCGGGCCGTATTTTTTTAAATATCTATCACGTCTCGGGTCGTAGGCTGCCTCAGAGTTGTAAATCGGACCGGGCTTTTGGGTCGGGTTCGGGCCTAAGTTTGAGAAAAATTTTGGGCCTAATTGGGGCCCAGTGCGCAGCTTACAGATAAACAACAATCTTTTTTCATCGACCCTAATCCGTGCGGTATATTTGGTTATGTAAATCTCAAAAGTTTATTTGAAGGAACAAGAATTAACGTTTTAAAGTTTTAGACCAAACTTAAGATTCAGACTTTTTTGGGCCAATTTAGGGCTTCAAATCAAACTCCGGTTCGGACTTATATTTTCGGGTTCGGGCCTGAACTAGTCGGTTTATAACTCTGGGCTGCCAGCCCCCGTCGTATAAAATAGGTGTAATGAATTGTAATGCTTACGAGTCCAGAGGACCATTTTTAGAAAGTAATTGACCGTACTTCTTCATGATGTCTCCAAAAGTTTTCGGTCACCAATAAACCTTTATAAAAATTTCCTTAAATTTTTATTTTATAATCACTATTGATAGCACCCTTATCTAGTAAGGCGTTGACAGGTTGGCCATTAAGTTGTATTACAAACTTGGCTTTGTTTCCGCTATCTTGCTTCAATGAAGAGATACTTAAAAGACTGCGGCAAAAAACTCGATTGAGAGCGACAGACGCGGAAAAAATGGCCTATTTTTCTACATTTATAGCAAACAGAATTTATCGCAGGGCAATCTTTACGGGGATGGCGCTTCTTCCCGCAAAAATAGCACTTTTCAACTTTGCTTGTTGCATTTAATTCTGAGTTTAGATTTTTCTTATTAGAAGCAAGATTTTCTTAATGAATCGTTTCGACAGGAGGACGGTGAATTACAGCTGCATTATTGTCAGGTTTAAAAGCTGCTAGGGCAATGGAAAATTCTTCAGAATTTTTCTGAGCCGCATCTAATGACCTTACTTTATCTAGAATATGCTGCAAATTCATGTTTTCGCTTTCCAACAACCTTTAGCAAATGTGATTAGACATCAATCTTACCACAAACGTATCCCATATTCCTTCTTGTCGATGTTGTTCAGGATTTACAGCAGTGAAGTTACAGTCTTTGCTTAGTTTTTTTAAAATCTGAATATACTCATCCAGTGTTGGTCTGGCTGTTGTTTACATGTTGTTAGTCAATATCTGGCAAAAATTTTGTTTATCGGTTTAATGTAAATATTATGCAATATTGTTAATGCTGCCTCGTACGTTTCACATTCACTAATGTATTTGTATACCGAGGTATCAACATGATTGATAAGAATATTCAGCTTGTTCGCCTCACTAATAAAGCCCATAAAATTCTGATCTAATGTTGCCACTTTCATTTTGAATCAGGCGATGTTGGATTGGTTTCAAATCTATCATATTTTAAACACATATCCATATTAAACTATTTTTTTTTGTTTTAGTTAATTAAAATATAATGGTATTTACTTTTCACATTTGTTTGCGTTTAATTAAGTAAAAGTTACGGGCATCTAAATAAAACACAACATAAACACATATATTAAATTAAATTTCAACAGCAAACTATTATTTTATCACAACTCAAAACTCAGCAATTGTCTGTATGTAGCTGCGAAATCTTTAAACTAAAACTTAACAACAATCGCGCGAATAATTTGTAAAAAAAATTTTTTTCAGTTGCCTTTAAAACAATCTCATGTCATAATTATTAAATTCTTTTTATTTCTAACAATAAAATTAATTAACAAAGTACAAATTTTGGCATTAAAAAAAGTTTTTATAATTTATTTAAAAATGTATCAAAATTTTACTTGAAAATAGCAGCCATAATGGATTCAGCATTTATGGACTATAATAGATTCAGCATTTTCAGCATTTATTAAATAAACATTAAAAATTATTATTTAAAAAAAAAACGAACGTTTTTTTTTTAAAATACTAGTAGAATAACGTTTTCTACTAGTAGAAACCTGATGAGGGCTGAAGTAAGCCGAAAACGTTCGTTTTTTTTTTTAAATAATAATTTTTAATGTTTATTTAATAAATGCTCAAAATGCTGAATCCATTATAGTCCATAAATGCTGAATCCATTATGGCTGCTATTTTCAATTGTTGTCTGGTTGAAAAAACAACCTCTTTGCCGAAACTTTAAAATTTTACTTCTTTCGTAAGTCATTGAATCGAACTTATTTAAGTATGTAAATATATATAAAAATATAGAATTGTTTGATAGCCTTTGTGAATTATTTTTTTAGATTACACTCGAAAACTAAATTGCGCAATCATATGCTTTTAAGTGCTCAAAAGGTCTTGCAAAGTGTCATCATATAATTGCACTATTGATTTGGCTACTAAAAAAATGCATCAAGGACTAATTTAGAATGTGTTTGGAGCCAAAAGCAAAGCAGATAAATAATTTTATAGGCAATGTCAAACTCTTGCATTATATTTAGAGTTAGTTTTTTAAGTAAAGTGTTGTTCTTAGGTCTTATGACACTGTCAAGAAAGTGGTTGATGTGTGGCCAGATAATTCACAAGGTGGTTGTGAAGGAATAATTGCCAATGAAGACAAAATAAATTTTCTTCATAAGCTACAAAAGTTGCCATATAAATGTAACATGGCTTAATTACTACAACAAGAAGTTTTTCAAGAAAAGAATGTAAATATTAAACTAAAGTTTCTGCTATATACTGTATTATAGGTATGTGTCTAACTGGTACCTATTTACTTAACTAGTTTAAATAATATTCTTTAAAATCACAGGTTAAACATTAATATGCATTCTAAAGTGTTGAATTTTATGCAATATTTTAGGTTGTTCATGAGAAATATATAAGATTTATTGTGAAGAAGCTTAAAAGTATCTGTCCTTCTCAGCTTGCACCAGCTGATGTAATGTGGGCATTAGTGATTCCTTCTGACATTGTCAAGTTTGTTGCAGAAGTGACAGTTGGTCAAGCAACAAATCTTTTATGGCATGTTGGTTTTCTTTTTTTTTTATTTTCAAATGTATAGACATTTTTCGACGCAATTTGGTATTTTTGTGCTTAATTCAATTTGGTACATGTTTTTATAAAGTTAAGACCTGTGCTAAACATTGCTAATGGTTTATGTAGGCACAACTGCGAAAATGGCGTTTGACAGCTAGCAACTTCGGTGCTGTTATTACTTCCATTAGAAATAGCAAAATCCCTTCATCACTTTTGAAGAAGTTGTTTAATGAATATGGACCTATAGACAAAGTCCAGGTAAATTCATGTAGTTATATTAAAGTTCTATAACTACTGTAAACAAGCCCTTTCTCACTGTTTTGTATGCTATGTAATTAAAATTGCTGTTTTTTAAAATACGGTGCACCCAGCCGCTTTTAAAAATCTGTAAATAGTGATGGCTTAGTATGGAGCAAACGAAGCGACCGGACCAGGGCAAAAAGTGTTCCCCCCTAACCAAAATATAGCTCTATTTCTTATTAGTAACACAATGACGGTGGCCCCCTGTCTGCACCTTAACTTCACTGAAACAGCTGGGTTCAGTGAAGTTAAGGTGCAGTGAAGAAAGTTACATTGTCAAAGTTGTAGCCCTCGATCAAAAAAGTTGTCTCTTTTAGCGAAATTTATCAGTATGTTTATTTTGGTTTTTAATTACGGCTACTTATTTGGCAAAATATTTGGACCAACATATAATCCCTTCATTTTTAATCCGAAAAGTTTAATGAATAGAAATCCACGTGCGTGTACGCTGCGGAGACAGTGATAAAAATACAATAATTGTCTTACCAGATAAAGAAATAATTAAGTTTTTATTTTTTTCTATAATTATCCTTCTGACTTCCGGAAATCGTCGAAGGCGTTACATCTAAAAGCAACTGTCAAGCTACTACTCCGAACTGCTTTCTAGATGCCAAGATATTGCTGTCCAGTTGAAACTTTTTTGTTTTTCAGAGATATGACTGTAATTAGTGCTATTTGTTAAGACCGACAAGCAGCGGAAAGTGCCATAAAAGGTCTTTTACAATGAAAAAACAAAAGTGAAGACCAAAAAAAGAATGCTTTTAACTTGCCCAAATGCCGTAATTAGAGGCATTTACCTGAATGAGTTTTTAGCAATAATTGTTTTTTTTTAAAAGCTCCCGAACACTTTCACTACTGAGCCAATGTAAACGAAATTGTTGACTTATTTTACCGTACTTTTGGCGTATTGCAAACTTGAAAACATTAAACTATGGGTAGGAAACCTGCGGCCAGCAAGATATTAGAATGTGGCCCGCGTGTGGTTGGGAAGATGCATATAGAAAAATGCTTAAGAAAAAACCAGTGCTCCGCTACCGATGTACCTGTTTTGGGTTTTTTTTAGTCATCACTGTTTTCAAAAAAACGGTAAATTTAGAGTCGTTTTTTTTTTTTAGTCATCACTGGTTTTTTGGGACAAAAATGTGTCGCTTAATGTCATAACTAGGGCAATTTTTTTATGACCTAATTTTTCCTAAAATATGACTTAATATTTCCTAAAATATGACTTTAAATATGACCTAATTTTTTCTGTCTGGTTCTTAAAACCTATGCAGCCGAGTCGGAGTATTGAACTCATTATCATTTATTTCGAACAGTTGAACCGCATAATCAAGTACGAATGGACATTGTCTTTGTCAAACTTGCGTCCAGGACATAGCATTTTTTTCAGTATAGAGAAAGAGCGTTCCACAGAAGCCGAAGTTGGCTGTGCTCTTTGAAGCAGCGCTACCTCAGCAGGAGAATGATCTGGTAGATGTGCACCACTACCGGCGGCAATTTTAAGGAAGTCGCTACCTCTAGCTAGACGACTTTGAACATAATTTTTTATCTCACATGGGTCGTCACCAAAGTGGAGATTTTGAATGGCTTCCGAAGCAGCAACAATTGTATTCGATGAATTGGTAATTCCCTTGATTAGGATGGCAATATCTCGGTAGTTACCATAGATTTGCCTTAATTCGACGAAAACTGCAGGTTCTGCTATGGCTTCCTTTGCCCGCTCAACCAGTTTTCCACCATCTTCAAAATTGTCAACAATGTTTTTGATAATTTGGAAGTTTTCTGCGTAGTAGAAAGATGCCTCCAGCCACGTGGCCCAACGAGTCAAAACAGGTTGTGGTGGTGCCGGCAAACCAGCTGCGGTGAACAAAGCATGTCGGTCTTTGTTTTTTATGGTTGCTGCTTTTATAGACGATATCAAATTGTCTGCAGCTTTAAAATGTGCACGTATATGCTCAGCACAATTATGCAGCAAATGTGCGATGCAAGTAACATGGAGCAGGCGTGGATACAGGATTTTTAATGTTTCAGCTGCTTTTATCATGTACTTTGCGGCATCACTGAGTAGCAGCAAAAACTTCTCACGAGCAATATTCATGTTCTTGAGGGTGTCGTCAACAATTGTACAAATATTGGAGCTATTGGAGTTGCCATTTAATGGTTTGCAGTTGACTAAGTATGTTTTTTCAGGTTTCTCCATCAGCCCTGCTAAAATATTGACATACTTTTGACCAGATACCTCAGCCTCATCTACGACCAAAAACAATGCTTTTGCAGCAAACAATTCCTTAAGGCGTTCAGTTTCTTTAGCAGCCAATTCCTTAACATGGCTTCGACATGCTGATTCAGAAGGGCAATGCTTCCCCAACTCTGAGTTTAATAGCTTTTTAATACTGGCATGCTGAAGCTTATAAAGTGGGATGTCAGCCTCTAAGAATGCCGTTACAACCTTTTTTGTAAAATCCCGTTGGCAAATGGGGACAAAAGACTGTTTGTTTAAGGTCTTTTTTGCCGGTGCAATTTTCTTTTGGTGTTTTGTTGATTGTCGATGTTGTTCCACGTGAAAGCGCTTGTCACATCTGACGATGGTGGCACAAAGCTGACAATAAAGATCATTCTGGGGATTGCAAGAAAACTCTTGGGGATATTGCTTTACATACCTTTTTGTTTTTACTACTTTTGATTCTGCAGTTTTTCCCATACTGTTTGCTAAAACTTGCTGTTAAGGAACACTTGCTAATTCATACGCTTGCTAAATAAGCTAAAATGCGTTAAGGAACACGCACGTGTTAAAATAATTTTCTTTTGCTTGTGGTTATGACGACATAATTTATTTTCTAACTTGTGACTTCTAGCCTAGCGCTTTTACGAGTTTCAAAAGCATTACGACTCTTTCGAGAGTTGATGGTGTTGTAGCAAAAGAGACTAAAATTACAACTTGCAAACTAGTGTAGCTGATTCGTTAGAACTTATACAAGGAAATAAATTAATTAATTCGATATTTTTGAGCAAGATAACTATGGCGTCACAGAGTCATAACAATAATGGAGATAGCAAAGCTTTGCAATCGTTGTTAATCTAACGTTCTGTCTTTGCACCATGAATATCCTACTGAATATGGGAACAATGACTAAATTTATGACTTTTATGACCGAAAATATTTTTTATGACTTATGGTGTAAAATATAACTTTAATATGACTTTTTAACTCCGTTATCAAACATCGTACGAAAGTTTTGATTGAATTTTTGGGTATTTCATAAAAAACAGACCTTCTAAAAAAAATATAACTTTAATGACAAAAAATTGCCCTAGTCATAACTTTAACAATGCAACATGATCAGACTTCGGGAAACCGTCAATAATATTTAAGCAAAACTGTATTGCCTAGCAAAAGTTTCATGCGGCTTGAGAATCATGTCAGGTTTCCCACTCCTGCACTAAACCGTCAATGGCACGTGTCTGTTTGAAGAAAGTTGACAATGCCTCTGAATTTTTCAAGTAGCAGCACAATACGCACTGGATTTTTTTAGCATTTTTATCTGAAATAAAAATTGCATCTCCAGTTTTTTGTTCAAAAATTCTGTAAAGTAAGCTATGTACTTTTGACGTCGGAATGAATTAAGTTAATAAATATACATTTTATTTTACAGTCGGTTCAGTGGGGAAGAACTTATGAAAACACAGCAATCCTCAATTATGAAAAGATGTTTAACAAGACGGTTACAGAATGTGGGCTTTTTGTGTCTAACAGCGGCATGTTGGCAAGAGGCCCCGATGGTAGTGTTTATGAATGTTGTGAGCTGCTTTAATTGGAAATCAAGTGCCCATGGAAACATCGTAATAATTATGTTTGACATGCTGCTCTATCAGATAAACAGTTTTTTTTAGCGATTTCAGAAAGTGGCGAGTTGTATTTAAAACCTGATCATCACTACATGCACCAAATACAAGGTTGTATGCATTTTGCTAATGCTAGTAAAGGTCATTTTGTTGCTTGGACTTTAAAAAGTATTGAAGTCATTTTGGTGTTTCGCTATCCTACCTGGAATTTATTTTTATCACAGTTAGAAAGTTTTTTTGTTGAGTTTATGCTGCCAATTATTTTGACAAAATAAAATGTTTGTTTTCAACTCGGCATACTAACTATTGATTGCAATTTTTGTACCTTTTTTAATTTACGGCTGAACCACTGAAGGAGCTGCCAGATAAAATCAATAAATTTAAATTGCCGAAATACCGTAGGTAGAGACATTTACCTAAACCAAGTTTCATCAATATTTGTTTTTCCCAAACTGGGTTCCATGGCACTTTCATTACTGTGCCAACGTAAACAAAATTGTTGACTGAAATTTATCGTACTTCGGCGTATTGCAAACATGAAAACACTAAACGAGCTATAAAAAGTTTACCCCGCAGTTCGGTCCGTTTGACTGAATCAGGACGATAATTGAAAAAAACAACTTTGTATTCTTTAATCTCGGTTCATACTCTCAGGTAAGGAAGCATTTTCTTTTTCTTCGCGATCTTAACAATTTTGCTGGTGTAAATTATTGTCATAAAACTTTAACAAAATATTTCAAACGGACAGGGCGATGAGTTATACGATTCCGAAGAAGACCGCCAGCACTATATCGCCACTTCCAGATATACCTCCACTGTGATTTCTAAGGCTAAAGCCAAGTCATGGCAGAATACTTGCTCTAGCCTTTCTCCTAAAACCCGTCCCAGCGAAGTTTTTTCTCTACTTCGCTCCATCTCTGGCTCCCCCTCCCCAACTACTTCTGACCTTCCCAATTTCCCAAATTGCCATACCCCTGTAGATTGTGCCAACCATCTCTCCTCACATCTACAGTCCCATTTCTCTACCCAAACCCCAAAACCTTTTCGAAGCACCGAGAAAGCCCAAATGAAGCAAATCAGAACTGCACACTGCAACACCCTGCATTCTACTTTCTGTTCACCATTCTCCTCAATTAAACTCTCTACAGCTATCTCTCAACTCTCAACCTCAAACTCCTCAGGCCCTGATCAAATTACCTACCCTCTTCTATCCCACCTACCACAATCTGCGCTAAATTTTCTTCTATACATCTTTAACCTTTCTTGGTCAACACACACCTTCCCGTCTGCCTGGAAGCAATCAACAATCATCCCCATTCTCAAACCCGGAAAACCCTCTGACTCACCTTCTTCATATAGACCCATTTCTCTCACTTCATGTACCTCTAAACTCTTCGAAAGAATGGTTTTAGGACGACTAACCTATTTTCTCGAACAACAAGACATTCTCTCACCCGTGCAAGCTGGTTTTAGACCTGGTAGATCGACTGTAGACCAGGTTCTCCTTCTCTCACAGTCAATCGCAGATTTCTTCCACCAATCTAAGCCAGGCGCACGTACAGTCCTTGCCACTGTGGATTTTTCGAAAGCTTTTGACTCAGTTTGGCACTCTGCCCTTTTCTCTAAACTCCTCTCATTAGATCTTCCTCTTTGCTTTGTTGAATGGGTACGATCCTACCTCTCAGATCGCCGTTCGAAAGTCCGTATCTGTAATTTGTACAGTCGTCCTTTCCGTCTCCGAAGAGGAGTTCCCCAAGGTTCGGTTCTAGGACCAGTTCTCTTCTCTTTATACATCAATGACCTTCCCACTTTCCTTCCTGCATCTGTTAAGACCTCTCTCTATGCAGATGACCTAGCCATCTGGGCCTCCTCCCCGAGTGTTGAGTGTGCAACCGCTGTAATACAAGGTGCCCTCAACAGACTGGTGAAATAGTCCTCAAAATGGCGCCTTCCTCTCAACCCCCTCAAATGTGAAACATCCTTCTTCAGCTTAGCCCCTACCAATCACGTATACAACCTTTCCTGCACATTCTTAACACCCCTCTCAAATTTAACCCTCATCCAACCTTTCTCGGTGTAACCTTCGACCGCACTCTCTCTTTCAAATATCACGTCTTATCCTTACGAAAAAAGTTTCACAGCCGATTCTGTGCATTCCGCTCCATTGCCTCTGCCTCCTGGGGCCATCAAAAGAATCCTTATGTACCCTATACAAAGCCTTCATTCGCGCCATCCTCACCTATGCTTCTCCAGGCTGGTTTCCCTTTTCATCTCCTACTCACATCACCTCCGTGGAGAGGATGCATAGATCTTCCTGTAGAGTAATCACAGGTTGTCTATCCTCCACTCCCATTCCCCTAATTCATATAGAAGCACTTCTACCTCCACTACGAGTCACCCTCACCCACCAATCCCTCTCCTTCTTTGAACGAGCCCTCCGTCTACCTCCCACCTTTCCCATAGCCTCTCTTGCGAACTCTAACCCCCATACACGTCTCAAGAAGAGCTCATGGAGATCCTTCTCCAGATCACATAACCTTACCCCTAACCTACATCTTACCAGTGAATCACTAATCCTCTGCCCTCCTAAACCCCCCTGGTCTACCCCATCCAGTTACACAATCTCACTCCACCTCTCATTCCCATGCTCTCGCAAAGACCCCCTCCCTTCACAACACTGTAGCTACCTCCCATCTTTCCACTCTATCTCACAGCGATATCTCTTCCTGAATTGATGGTTCGGTACCTGATGGGCTGGGACAGGGTGGTGCAGGGATACACATCAAGTGTACCAAGTGTGTCACTGCTAACTCGCTTTCCTTCTCGACTGGTCTCTGGGCTACCAGTTATAGTGCTGAAACCTTCGCTCTCCTACATGCTCTTGAGTGGTGTATCTCTCACTCCAAGACATGTAATTTTGAATCTATCACCTTCTTTTCCGACTCTTTATCTGTCCTATCAACTCTCTCTACCCCCTACCGTACTTAACCCCCAAATCCCTATCCAATACTCAATCTCTTCTTAACTCTCTATCTCAATCCAAGGTAGTCCATCTACATTGGATACCTGGTCACTCTTCCCTCCCAGGTAACGACTTAGCTGACTCTCTAGCTAAAGCCGGTGCCTCTCTCGATCCCTCCAGTATATCAGTGTCCCTCGCACCCCTTATTTCCTCCCAACGACTATCCCTCTACACCAGTTGGAGACGCAGTGTCCAATCTGGTTTCTTTCAACACCAAATCCCTTCAGTATCTCCCGAGGAGCTTACTCCCCCTCGCTCCGCTCGCTGTGCTCTCTCCCGTTTACATTTACGCTGCAACGGGCACAGCACTTATCTCCACCGGGTTGGTCGAGCCGAGACTCCTTCATGCAGCAACTGTGGTTCTGAACCACAGGATCTCTCACATCTCGTGCTCGACTGCCCTGTACTAGACCCTCTGCATCGGGCCATTTTCGGCCACACCCCTTCTCTTCTGCACCTCTGGTCCCGTCCGTGGGGAGTCGCCCGACTATTAGGATTCCGCGGAATTGATCCGCGCCCCCATCCCTAGGAACGGGTCGGGTAAAACCACCACCACCATGAGTTATACGAGCCACCTCCGTCTAGAACTAGGGAGGGAGGTATAAAATTGAAAATGATGCCCTTAAGATTTTATGGTATAATAGTAGAAATTAAGTATAAAGTTACTCTTCACTTTACTTGCAAAAAACTTTCCCATATATACCCCTCTCAGGGGTCCGCAGCCCCAGTTTGAAAACCTTTAGTCTAGAAAATTGACTTGATTAAAATAAAATAAACGTAACTGCTACTGATAAAAAACAAAGAATTAGAGTGTCACATTCCTTATATACATATTTTATTTCGTATTTTTGTCAAATCAATCTCCAGCGATTGAAATCAATAACAAATCAATCTCTTTAATCACCAATTGTAAGAGGTGTGACAGTACAGTCAAAGCTACAGTAGCAATTTAGAACTAATAAATTACCCAATCAAAACTCTCTTGATACACTAGCAATTCACAATCTAATAAAAAATTAATTTAAATAACCAGAAAAACATTTCAAACCTAAATTCAATGATATTTATTAACATTTTCAAACCTACAAAATACAATTCTTCTCTGACTTATTGCAAATTTATATTACCGTAATAGCGCTAAAAATTCTGTTTGAACCAATTCAGTTATGGAATCGAGCACTTTTACGCCCTATAACTGTTACTAACCTTAATTTTTAGCCAATCGGAATCAGTCTTAAAACTTTTCAAAAACTACATTCAGCTCTTTAATTCATTCTAGCAGAATTTCCTGAAGAGAGCTAGACAAAAATGTTCGAGTTTTTCAAAACAGCTTTTTTTAAGGCGACTCATTTAATAAAAGAGTTTGAAATGAAACACTTTATTTCAAAGTTTTGTACTAGAAAAAAACTTTTTACATACATAAAATGTTGGCAAGCTGTTTCTGAAAGTCTTTGCTGATCCTTTGTCTTCAAATGAGAATTCAGTTCTCTGTAGATGAGGGGGTCTGGGGGGATCGTGAAAGTTTTTGATAAACAGCTTAAAAAGTGAAACAATAAAAAATGACTATTACAGTGTATGTGTAACAGGGGTAGGAAACCTATGGCTCGCGAGCCAGATGTGGATCTTTTGATGACGACATTTGGCTCTCAGATCAATCTACGGTGACATTTTTCAAAGAGTTCACTTTCATGTGAAAAAAATTATTTTATTAAAAACCGTGTCTAGTTTTAAAAGTTAGCAAATTTATCCAAATTTTGTATACAGTATGTAACTAGTTTTTCTTTAATCGAGTTCTTTAGTTAATGTTTGCAACATTTATAAAATTTATAAAATTTTGTAAAAAGTTGACCAAAATTGCAGTCAAACTTCTGATAGGCTTTATTATTTAATACAAGGCTTCTCCAACTTTTTGTTCTGCGAGCCGTTTTAAACCTGCGGCAAATTTTGGAACTTCTTCGAAATTCATTGAGCATTTAGACGAGATTTCTTGATTTTTGTCCCCAAATGTTCTCTAAAAAAAAAAAGAAAAAAGGTCTTCATTCGAAATCAAGCTCCGATTTCTCTATTTTCTTTCTCAATTTCAGGTGTTTTCTAAAAAAAAGAAAATGATGTCAAACTCCGTTTTATCTATTTTCGTTCCCAAATTCAAGTGTTATCTAAAAAAAAAGGTCTTCACTCAGAATCAAGCTCCGATTTGTCTATTTTTGAGCCAAATTCTCTGTTTTATCGATTACATGTACAATAACCACCTTAGGTTGGACATCACTAGACTACTTTTTTCAAAATGTTTCGTGACACTACTGGTATTGCGGCACTAAGCACAAAACACCAATTTGTTTCGCGACCCCAAAAATTTTTTACGCAATCCTTAGTTTGAGAACCCCTGGTCTAATACAACAAGATGGAATTTTTATTGATATAATCGATTTATTTCAATTTTTAAGCAACGAGTTGTTATATACGAGTATTTTGTACATAACTCGTAAGAATTTGCAATTACACGAAAATATAGTATAAATATTTTCAGCAAAAACACAAAAAAAACAATAATCAGCAGTTTATTTTGTTCAAGAATATGATACTTTTTTTCTTTTCAAGTTTTTCTACGAAAAACATATTTTTGTTTTTGTAATTCTGTGAATTACTTCAATAATATAACTTCATGATATACAGAGACATAAAAATCTCTTGTTAACACTTCTCGCTTCATTGCTGTCTGGGCTTTTACCAGTTGCGGCGTAATTGTCGTACTCCTGCCAAACAAAACAATGAAAAAGTTTTTAAAATTAATTCATAAATTTCACGCTTATAATGATTTAAATTTGAACTTTTTTCTTATAAAAAACTCTTAATTTTAACCGTCACTTAGTGACTCATGTGTGTTCCTGAGCAATGTATCCGGATCTGCATCTGCACTCGTAAGAATTACCGGAAGAAATGCAAGTAGCGCTCGGGTGGCATTTGTTGTTTTGACAAGGATCGTATGCTAAACAACAGATATACGTGATGAAATGTCACAAATCGTTTTTCCGAGTTTTCATTCGAGTTTGTAAGAAATGGCAAGCTTAGTGCAAGTAATACTAACCAACGCAATTCTTTCCGTTTCCTCTGTATCCAGTCTTGCATTTACACACGTGTGTGTATTCAAACATACCTTTCGAGAATGTCGCGTGTTTGTGACACGTTTTATTATGACAAGGATCGGCGTTTACACAAAACATCAAGTAATTTAACTCGATAATTGTTATTTTTATACCAACAGTCATATTGTTAGCAAAAACTTTAACTGTTGTTTGGAAATCGAAATAAGATAACAATGTTTGATGATTTTTTAAACAATTAAACGCTTTTGTGCAACATAAAACAATCGAATTGGTAGCACAACATAAACGCTATTTGCTTAAATATACCTTTGAAAAACTAAACTTTGAAAGACACATTTAAAATCGCAAAGCTTTAAAACGAATCGAATAAATTTCTATTTGACATACTTGCGCAACGGAAACCCTTTCTAACATATCCGTCGATGCATTTGCAAGTAGCGTGGGATTCATTGGCTACACATTCAGAATAGGCTGGGCATTTGTAATTCTTGCAAGGGCTGATACCTAAATAAAAAAGAACAAAAAGGTAACTTGAAGGCATGTCATTACATTTATTTAAAAACATAAAAAATATTTTGTGGATCAAAGAAATTAAAAGCAAGAAGAATTTAACAAAGATTTGCCGTTTTACAGTTTAGTCTGCAGAAAGATCACTGTAAATTAACACGAACAGGAATTCGGAACATTTATTGCGTGCTCGTGGCGAAAATTGCGGTTGCAATAGTTTTTTCAGACTCGTGTTAAAATAAAATCTTTTTCAAAGCTTTTTTGTCGTACGAAATGATCACACATTACAAAAAACGATTCTATCTACTTTTCAAAATAAGATAATTTTGCTTTTTGTTTTTTAATAAAGATTTTTCTACAGTGCTTTGTTATAAAAAATTATTCACAAGTATTTTTAGGAACAGGTCAATTTCTTGGCTAGAAAAAAATTACTGAAAACACTCACTTTCACAAAACTTTCCATTCCCTATGGTGCCCGGTTTGCATACGCACGAATATTTGAGTGTTTTGATATTGGTGTAAACCAGTTGGCAAGTGGCGTATTGATGACATCCATTGCATGGATCTTGAACTAAAAACACAACCAAGCGTTCACGCGCGATCACAGTTTCAATCACTTCGGCGCCCGCTTTTCAGTTTTGATATATAATATTAAACACGTGTAGTCGAAAATGACGTCACACGGGAAATTCCCTTAATTTGAACAGCGTGACGGTATGAGCAGTAATGATATTGATGTGGGTGAGATAATTCAATTGATAAATTGCCATGAAAATAAAACGGCTGCACCGTAGGTTCTGCGAATTGCTTCCCGGGTACAAAATGATAAGATGTACTATGAATGGTCTATTCAGTCACAATCACTCTTTTTAACAATTATGTCATCTTTTTTTAAAAACATTCTTGGAGTTTTTAATATTTTTAATTTGTGTTGTTGCTTTGATTGATTATCTTTTTAAAATTAAAAAAACTTCCCCTATTGATAAAGATTTTATAACACAAAACAGTACTTATACTATTTGTTTAATCGTTTTTTTCACAAAATATTAGTGTATTTATAGTAATAGTTAAAGTTTGTTTTTATTTGCATCCAAAAGAACAAACAATAATTGAAAACAACATAGAGCAGTGGTAATAAATTGGGAGGCGGCAACTGAACGATATTTGTGTGCATTTAGCGTGGACGAGAGACAGATAGTCCATGGCACAAACGTTCGAATCCAGTTTGTTGCATGTTGAAAGAGTTATTTTAAAAGATTCTTGCGGCCGAGACAAATACACTAAAGACTCAAATCAGAGTTTCCTACATTAAACTTATTATTTATAGCATTTTTTTATCAAAAAATTAATTATTAGACCTTATCTTGTAACCACTATGAACGAAGAAGCACTGGTGTACCTGTGCAAGTAAAGCCATTCCCCACATAACCGTCCTTACATCTGCAACTGAACACGTCGGTGCCGGTTCCCCGGCATATGGCGTTGACGTCACAAGGAAAAGGTTTTATTTGGCATCGGTTGATGTCTGTGAAAAAAATTAATGTTTTTATTTAAAGCAGCTAAAATCGCTTTCCACTTCTTTGACTGTAAGGTTTTGTGCAGGGAACGAGTACCGTTTAAATCAACTGGGTAAAAACAAATTTAACCATTTAAATTCCTTGACTAAGAACGGATATTCAATCAATTTGAAGATTACGAACGCTAAAATAACAATTTTGTTAACTGTAATGAACAGTAATAAACAATAACATTTTCTCTGATTGATAACCGTATAATACCAACAACAAGGTTTCAAAGTGAACAAACAAAATTATTTGTTTTTATTTCTACAAACTCAATTATTAAAATAAGTTATTTAAAAAAATCTTACTTGGGTAGCCTGCAAGTGCCAATTCTAAGACACATACAAAACTGATTGCTATTGTCAGCGTCGATGCGGCCATCTTCTTTGCAGTTGTTTGCAAGGACTATTTTTAAACAGTAAAGAATGTTTTGAACTGAGTCTACTAAAAAGTTTGTTATATTTATACCAGGTTGATATGCTAATCAATTCGTCGCGTGATATTACTAAAGCTCGTGATTCAGTAAAATTTCAACTTTTCTAGGAATTTTCCACCGGTATTTTCGTCTGGCTGCAACGACTATGCAATGCAACGACAAAATTCAAATGCCAGATTTCTGTCGGACTGGATTTTAAAGAACAACTTTAAAATAAACCTAAATATAAATTGTAAAATTTTAATATTAAAAATTAGCGTCAACTTTTACAAATTTGTTTTAACATTTTGGTAAGTTTAACTTTTATCAAATTTTATAACGAACACATGCAACAATCAATGTGCATTATTTTTTTTTACAAATGCATCAGAAAAGCATATGGATTTTACGCACAAATTATCAAGAATTTCAAAGTCCAAATTTTTGTTGCTCTTTACAGTAACGTAGGCTATATTCATTGTTATTCAATCAGTTTATTGAATCAGCTTTTGTAATCTTTGGAAGAGATTATAAAAATCAACTTTTAATTACTGTTAAAGGAAATGCAAAAAAGCATACCGGGTTTTTCCGAAAATAAGACAGGGCTTGTATTAATTTTCACTCTAAAATATGGCTTATTTTTGGGGATGTGTTTTATATTCATCTATCAAAAACAAAGTTACAAAACAGCGAATTATGAGATTTCTAAATATACAAAAAATATGAAAACCTATTCGCATTTACATATGAATAATACGTTTTATATTAAAAAATTACTAACTTAAGGTCCGTTGTCAGTACGAGCGTGGAAAAGATTATTCTTTGTTGGTTTTATTAATTTTTTTGTTTTGCTTAGCGCTCACTGATAAAGGTCTAAAAATAGAAAAACATTTGTAAGCTTATTTTCATTTTTACTCAAAACATTCGAATTGTTTTTTTTTATTTCGCATCAATCAAAAAAATATTTTATTATCATAACTCATAGCAAAGCAAAAGCAACAGCCATTATCTTTAATTTATTAAGAAACGTTGTGTCAGAAAAATTAAGTATTTGTCTCGATGCTGATCGTAAAATTGATCGCTTGATGAAGTGCGTTCCTGCACTGTCGAAATTATCCAAGTAAATAAGGTCTTGCATTTAGTTACAACTTGATACTTAAAAGAGCTTAATATAAACTCGATTAAAATGCAAATATAAACTATGGCATTTCTAATATCAAAAATAAATCAACCTTAAAATTTGTTCAATGTCTGGTTTTAAAGTGATAACTATTGACTTGGCTAAGTAAAGGTCTCATTTAAATATCACATAACTCTATTTTAAGGCTTTAAAACTGTTATTTATATGAAACTATTTTGTTTTGTTAGATTAGTTGCAGCGTTCTTAATGCTTTACTTTTGCAAAGCTCAACTAAACATAAACTCTTAAGACAAATACATAAGCAAAAACTCTTACTGTAAAACAACTTTTAAAATGTGCATAAGTTTTTACCAAACTTTAAACCAGTGGCCCCAAACTACGGCCCACGAAGACTTTTTATCCGGCCCGCCCAGCTCTTTTAAAAAATATATGCACTCATTCTGAGCCACAGTCGGATAGAATTATGTCGGGAATTTTGGAAGAAAAATAGTGAAATCAGAGATCGTATCAAAGTGAAGACCTTTTTTTTTAGTCTCCAGCTTTGGCCCGAGGAGGTCCCAAAATATCTATACCCGACCCCATCCTCGAAAAGTTTAGGGATCGCTGCTTTAAACCATCTATTTTTTAAAAAGCTTTGTGTTTATATTAATAGCACATACCAAGTCTGACTTATACTCAATGGAATCTAAACTCTTATTGACATCAATTCTTTTTAACTTATGTAAAAAATATAATCAGTTTAAAGATTAGCGAATTATTTTGTTTGTACTATGCAAATGAACATTTCATACTTTTTATAATAAAGATTCTCTATCAAAATGGTTTGAAGCGAAATTGAAAGATGATCGAAGTCAATAAGATGAGATTATAAATAAAACGGAAGCCAACCGCAACAACGGGATTTGTCATTGTGAAATATTGGTTTAGAAAGGTTTATGTAAAAGGTCAATAACATGCAAATCTATGGTCAGTAAAACTCAACGGGAAGTAATAGGATTTATGAGGAAGACGTTTCACCTAGCTTTGAAAAACAAAACCTAATGTTTATTGAACATTATTTTTGAAAGGGTAAAATCTGATTCAATTAAAAAACAAAAATAATATTTATTAATATTTAGTTTGAAAATTTTTTTAGAAAATAAAGAGTTTTTTATGTAAATATGAGCTTGTTTTATTATTTTAGCAAAACGAGAGCTTGAAAATTAATTCGGAAGAAATAGAAATTCGTCTCCGATTCTGCTTCCTCGCATTATGGCGTGTTAATTTCAAGAGACTCAAAATTTACTCATTGCTATTCCAAGAACAATTTAATCTTGTCATGAAATCCGGAAACCTGAACGTTGTCATAAGATAACAGGCATAACGTTACAAAAGTAGAAAAACAAATTATAAGTAAAAAATATAAAAAAAATAAAATTTAATTGTAGAGCAATATCTTGGCATCTCCGCAAATAGGTCGGGGTAATAGCTTGAAATTTGTTATATGTATAGCACCTCGGGCACTTTTTTGCAAGTTAGGTAAATAAACAGAGATATGAAACAAAACGAACAAAGTCTTTGTCATAAGCATTTTTTGATATTAAGAATATCACATGTGAAACAAACAATCTAAACACAAATAAAAACTTGAGTTTTAAACGTTGAAGTGTCGTGTTCTCACATCTGATTATATATGACTCCTTATATTTGTCTCTTGTTTGTGCACTTGAGTAAAATAAAAATTTAATTAAGAACCTGAAAAGCATTTTCATGATAAAACTATTAAAAAATTTTCTTGCGTTCAATTTTGCTTCTGTTTTACAATAAGAAAAACAAAATATGCAATATAGGTTTATACATTAAAACAAAACGAATTTACGTAATCTTTGTTATCTCTTTAAGTAAAAAAAACGTTATGAGTTGATACACCCTTGCAGGTCAGTTGATACAGTAGCAGGTTAGTTGATACATTTAGTATCAAGCCATAAAAACGAAATGTTTGTTCAGCTTTTAACCATACAGTTTAAGAATCACAACAAAATATATAATAATTGGTGTAAGGATATTTACAATTCACATTTGTTTGGGTTTAATTAACTAAAAAGTTACGGGCATCTAAATAAAACACAGCATAAACACATATATTAACTTAAACTTCAACAACAAACTATTATTTTTATCACGACTCAAAACTCAGCAATTGTTTGTATGTAGCTGCGAAAACCTTTAAACTAAAACTTAACAACAGTCACGTGTTGATTAGGTTGTCAGAAAAGCGTCAATGGCTCACAACAAAAGCGCTTCGTAAAACTTATTGCAAGGCTCTACTACATTTTCCCTTCGTTAAAATAAGAGCTATACATAAGTCTTAATGCATCATGAGCTGCTACGTAAAATGACGAAAAAGAAGAATACATAAAATTTACAGAACACAACAACGACTCAAAACAAGAATTAGTAGTAAGTTAGGTGATTCGGTGGCCGCCTATCGCGAGTAGATCTGCGCAATTCAGGTTCATTTTAGCCCTGATGGTAGGTGTTTTCACCCAGCCTGGGCCGTGAGTAAGTCTGTTCATTGATGTTAAAGATGACAGACCGAAACCAAACCTACCAAAACGAAAGGGTATCCACCCATTCCGATGTTTAGTGTGGGTCTGCTAATCGGCAAACGTCCTTTTCAGGACGGGGCAATGCTAGGATAAAAGTACCCTTTTCGGGGCACATTGCCAACAAGTTCCGAAGACCCAATACTCTTCAGCTGAACATCGAAGACCTCACTGCAAGCAAGATGAACGTTCTTCATCACCTCGCTATGCAGTCTGAGACACTCGTCATAGTACTGCAGGAGACCCAGTGCACTGATGCAGAAAAGTTGGTACTTCCGAACTACAAACTAGCTGGGTCTTCTTTAAGCAGGAAGGATGGCCTTGCCACGTTTGTCCACGAGCGACTGAGATACACGCTTTTGGACCAATCTCCACCGACATCGAAGATCGAGTGGCTGTGTGTGGACGTTGATGGCTATAAAATAGTCAACGTCTACAAACCACCGCCAACGCGATTGCGGACCCTGGATGTTTCATCACCCCTGTCTTTACGCTGGCAATTTTAATTGTTGTCATGCTGACTGGCGTTATGATGACAACAGTCAAACCGGTGAGTGCTTGGCTGGATGGGCAAGTATTAATTGTCTTGCCCTCCTGTACAGTATAATGCCAAGGACGCTGTCATTTTTTATTCCGGCCGCTGGAACACTGGAACCAATCCAGATCTAGCTTTCGCTAGCGTAGGTCAAAACAGTTGCTTACCGGATAGACGTGTCCTTGAAAAGTTCCCCAGATCATAACATCAACTTTCGCTTATTCCATGTTGGGATGCAGAGTGTAAATCCCTCTATAAAACCTTTCTGCAGTCTCCTCAGGAGACGACGACTCAAGTTTGGCTGCTCCAACTTTGCTTGCCAAGCTTGACAGGAAGCGGAGGGATTGACGGTCCGAGGCAGTTCGGAGTATTGACTTCTCACACTCTAGTCGAAAAGCGTTGAGTATTTTGAACAACCTTACTGGTAGGTCACGACACTCTCCTCGTTACTGTCCCGTTTATATATATATATATATATATATATTCCGACGAACCATTGCATTTATCCAGACAATATATTTCGACGAACCATTGCATTTATTTGCGCCTGAGTGATTGTCACAGACTTTGTTTTGGAATCCTAAAGAACCAGTTGAACAAGGTAACTAAAATACTTGCGCTGAAACAAAGCTGTGTCTAATTTTATTTTATTTCGGCTCAAGAAGTAGTTTGTTACAAGCCTGAAGCTTCTATACAAATTAGCACACTTGCCAATCCACGCAATACAATCAAAGAATTCTTTTTCCACGCTCTGCGCCCAAATTTACGCTTTCTGAAATTACTTTACTCGAGTCCTCTTTCAAATGATTTCTCTATTCGTCTCTCTGTGTGATCGAGCGAGCGTATATATAGACAACAGAGATGAGCGGAGTCACTTTTTTTGGGGCCGAATCCAGTCCGGCTCCATTGATTTAAACTCCAACTCCAATCTGACTCCATGTTAATAAAATTTCATATACTGTATACAAACAAAAAACAAAATCTTTTTACAATAAAGTAAGTTGGTCGTATTTACTAATTAATCAGCCAAACAATGATCCACCAATGTTTCAAAAGGCATTCCAAAGTCTGATAAACTTTTAAAAAGTACTTTTTGAAGATTTTCTGCTGTTTTTGCCTCATTAAATTCTTTCACACATATCACTCTTAATTGAAGAAGATTGCTGCTGATAAAATGTATGGTAATAATAAAAGTTACAAGATCTTAGATCTGTTCATAAATCTGTGGTAATACCAACTAAACTATATTTTTTAATAACCTTATTTACTTCCTCTATCAGCTTTTCATTTAAAGATGATGCACTTTTTTCTATGCTTCTTTTTATAGTGAATCTGGAAGAAAGTATTGCTTTTGCATCAATAATGACATGTGTAGCTCCAACTTTTATGATTGCATTTGCAAACTGTATTAATCCATCACCTTCCACTGCACTTAATGGTCTTACATCTGATACAACAAATGCAACTGAACTATTTAACACTGCGTCTTTTATAACTTTTGACAAGCTCATGTCAGACTTACTAAAATATGCTGTTACTTTAAGATATATTTTTGCATTATATTTGAATTGTTTTAAGTGATCATTTAAATTGTGTTGTTCCACTAGTTGACTTATTATGTTTTAATGCTTGCTTACAAGTTTTTCAAATTACATATCCAATACAATCTTTATTTTCAATATGATTTAAATATAAAAATTTTTGCCAAACTGTGCTCTTTCTAGAAGTGTTAGGTATTTCCAGCAATTTGTTATTTTCATAAAGTTTGCAAACTTCATTAGAAGAAAAATTCGTGTTTTTGTTAAAAGTAATCAAGGCTGCTCAAAATAAATACCCTAGATATATCAAATCTATTTTACTAAATGTAATAATATTTCATCTTAGATTGAACTTAGAAGCTTAAATAAACTTAACATTGGCAAATAAAAAAAATCATATAGATAGGTTATGACCATGGGAAAAAAATCTTTGCATTTATGCCATCATTTTGGTAACAAGACAATCTTTATGCAGGCTACAAATAAATATACAATAAAAACTAATATAATACCTGCCACCAGTGTATTAGACAGGGCGATAAGGACTTATTTAAAAGAACTCATGTAAAGGTAAGCGTTGCGGTTAAGGTTAGGTTAGGTCGGGATTTGCTTGAACAATAGCGATTATTTTACATGTCAATTTTAAATAATAAATAAAGATCTAACCGCAAGTGTCAGGTATGAGCAATAAACTCAAAATAAATGCCAGAAATAAAACATTTTGAAGATCAAAAAAACATTTTATGATATAAAAATGTTTCTTCTAATATTTGAAATTAATTGATTTTTAAAAGATAGACTCCGACTCCAGTCCGACTCCATTACAAATTAGCAAAAACCGACTCCAGCTGCAGTCCGACTCCGACAAAATATGCCATGCTTCAGCTTCAGTCCGACTCCGACTCCAGTTCATGCCCATCTCTGATAGACAAATGTCACATGACGGCGAATTTACTCATATATGCTGGACTTAACTCAAGTCCTCTGGGGAAAACGCTACGCTCGGATGCGCCAGAATCAAAACGTTTTTTCCATTGTATACGAGAACCTTCGAGAACAAAGTTCGAACTCAGTCATGCGCTGGAAGAAAATAACTTGACGACGCATTACGTCATTACTGTCTGGAGAAAGAAAGAAAAAACGAAAATGCTTACGAACAAATCGTAAACATTTGAATCAAAGAATACAAAAGCGATTATTCGTAATAACAAAACTTGAATTACTTTATGACGGAGAACAAACCATATCACCATGACTTGAAATTATAACGAATGAAGTGTGACAGTGACCAACTGTGAAATGTTTTAGATTGTAGCTGTTTTTCCAGACAAAATAGAGCGAAGGTTGCAAATAGGGAGACGACAACTAAACGATATACGTTATAACATGTACAAAAAAAAGTGCCTGGTCACCGCACCTGCGTCTTAACATTGAAAATTTAAAAATACTTTTACAAAGAAAAAAGAAAAATAAGTATAAAAAGTTACAATACATTTCTACAGGTCACAAGTCAAGAGTGCATTGCTTAATCAGGGGTGGGAGTGCAAGCACTGGTGACTCCGTAGGGTCGGGCAGGCAAAGAAACCCACCAAAAGAAATGCTGCCGTGGGTCAAAGACCATTTCAGTAACTGGTAACCTGGTTATGACTCTAAGTCGGTAGGATGTATCAATACACAAGAAAATTATCACTTGTCAAAACTATGATTAAATAGAATCAAAAAAATCAAAGCATAGTTTAATTGATTTCGAGGTTCTTGTTACTCTTCTTATGCTTGGTTTTAGAATTAGATTCGGTGGTACTTTCAAATCTGCAACAACAAAGAAAACCAGCAGAAACCACAGAACACTAATTTATATGACTTAAAAGCAACAACAAAAAGTATAGCAGATCTATGTAGGCCACGTACTAAAAGTGTAAGATTTGACGTTTCAGCTCGTTTCGAAATTTTTTGTAAGCTTTTAATTCTTTAATTTTTAATGGAATTTTGTTCCAGACAACTGGTCCTCTGTATTTAAGGCATTGTTGTGTAACAATTAGTCTACAAAACGATGGAAAATAAGCGGAGTTGCTTCTTGTCTTTATTTTGTCGTTAGGGTCAACAAGATTGTTTGAAAAGAAGTTGGCAAAGCAATTAGGAAGCAGATTTTTTGAATTTTTAAACATAAAACAGGCCGTCTTCAGTTGTTGTATTTGTTCTACCGTCATTAGACCATTTGTACACATTGCGTTTTTCACACTGCCTTTATAATATATTCCATGTATCATTCTTATAAACTTATTGGCAATTCGTTGAATTTTTAACAATGTTGTTTTATTGCCATTACACCAAGTTTTTATAAAGTACCGTATGTGACTAACAATCATAGAATGGTAGAGCATATCCAATGATTTTTTGTTTAGGTGGGATGAAATTTTTTTAACTACATCCAAATTCATGGTTGGTTTTCGTAATACCTGGTTCATGTGGGGTTTCCAGCTTAAGAATTCATTAAAGATAACACCTAGAAAATTTGCCTCAGATTTACGAGTGATGCAATTATTTTTAAATGAGAGAGTAAGTGAATTTGGAGGGGGTACAGTGTTTGGCCTTCGAAAAACTATATAAAAGGTTTTTTGATATTGAGAGTTAACTTATTGCAGTTTAACCACTTTGCAATATTCGATAGCTGTTGGTTAGCTTCAAGATATAGCTTTTCATAAGATTTATGTTTTAGAAATATATTAGTATCATCAGCATACATAATACTTTCTCCTGATGTTGTACAGTTTGGGAAATCATTCACATAAATTAGAAACAAGAGGGGTCCGAGAATAGACCCTTGGGGAACACCATATTCAACTGTTTGGATATTTTAGTGGATTTTATTAATATATACTAATTGTTTTCTTTTACTTAAATAGCTATTAAGCCACTGATGAGCCGGGCCTCTTATACCATAATGCCAAAGTTTATCTAAAAGTATAGTGTGGTCAATTGTGTCAAAAGCCTTTGATAAATCTAGGAAAATCCCTAATACGTGTTCTTTCTTTTCAAAGGCATCTGTTATACTTTCAGCTAAAACAGATGTTGCATGACATGTGGAGTATTTTTTCCTGAACCCATATTGGTGTTTGTAGAAAAAATCTAGTTTGTTAAGAAATGAAATTACTCAGTTATACATTATCTTTTCTAGGACTTTGGACATACTGTAGTTGGTAGTAGACTTATTGGTCGATAGTTGCTTACAATTGTCCGGTTTCCTTTTTTAAAAATTGGTATGACTTTTGCTGTTTTGAAATTTGTGATAAATTTTCCATTTAACATTGAAAGATTAAATACATGAATAAGAGCATATAATATATTGTCAGGAGTGGTTTTCAAGATTGTTGTTGGAATTTCATCTATACAACTACTATTTTTGGGTTTAAGATTGGCCAGTAGCTTTTTTATTTCAAAAGGACTTGCTGGGGAAAGATAAATTGATTTAGTTGTTGATGGGGGCAGACTTGTTTGGATATTTGATAAGTTTTGTGGTAAATTGGATACCAGCTCTTTTGCCACAACTGCAAAGTATTCATCGAAATATTCATTGAAGTGATTGGTTATTTTAGAAAGATTCTGAACACTCTGACCAATTATTAATAAAGAGGAGCACAATGGTGTTTTAACATTGCCTAAAAGATTATTAATGATTTTCCAGGTTTCTTTTATGTTATGTTTATGTTTTTCAAATGTTTTAATATAAAAATTTTCCTTCTTTTTTAGCAGTTTTTGATTGTATTTATTCCTAATTTTATTAAACTTAATCTTGTAGTAAAATGTTTTCTTCTTTAGGTATTTTTTAAAAGCTTTATTTTATTTTTTTGAATAGCTCATATAAGTCTGTATCAAACCATGGTTGATGATTAGTTTTATTTATCGTGCAAGAAACTAAGGGAAAATTGGCATCAAAAGCTTTGCTGTATGTATCCATTAGTAATTCAAAGGCATGTCAAGATTATAATCATTTAGTATAGGAGTAATGTCAATTTTATTCAGTGATTGGTTAAATTTTTGGATGTTTTGCAGAGTGAATAATCTTTTTGTTTCTGGGCAAGGTAATAATTTATTCATATTTACACAGGCAAAAGTAGGTAGGTAATTAGAAATGGAATGTAAAATAATTCCTGATTTAAATTGATTGCTATATAGATTTGTTCATATATGGTCTAAAACTGTTGCATTAGAATCAGATATACGTGAAGGTAGATTAATAACCGAAAAATATGATTTTTCTAGCATTAATTCAGCAAAATTTGAAACATGAAAATTATCATGATTTGCCAGGTTATAATTTAAGTCTCCTGCAATAAAACACTTTTTATTTGGGCCAATAATATCTAGGCAGTTATGAAGAGTGTTTATAAATACTTCGTTTGAATGAATATTATTAGATGGTGATCTATAAATGTTTCCACACAATACGTTCATATTTTGTATGTCAATTTTTATGAATATGGATTCATTAAACATTAAAGCAGCTTTTCGAATTGATTGTCCTTTGTCACATTCTTTAGCAGCCAGAAAAACAATTTCTTTTGGAGATCTTTTACGTTTCCCAGTTTTTCTTTTATATACTTGGGGCATGTTTAAATTTTATATTCATTCATTCATTCATTCATTTTTATTTTATTCTTGACCACCAATATGATCAGTAAATTGTACACATTTAAAGGTAGTCCGAGAGTCAAGAAAAGGTAGACGCAGGAAAACGTCAGACTTAACTTCATAATCTGAAGTCCAAAATTGACTTTTTAAACAATTCAATCTGACCAAGATCAACTTAATGTTTAATTTTATGCAGGTTGGCAGGTTAGTTGATACAGTGTATAAACTATTCCACCATACATTGTATCAACTAACCTGCACCGCATATTTTTCAAAAAAAACGGTTTTCCAGTAAGCAACTCAGCAACATAAAAAATATCTTTCCGTCTAACTAAGGCCTGATCACATAGGCTACAAACTGGCAAACATTTAGTTTCATACGAGTTTTCTATTATTCACAATAAATTATTTAACATAAATTTTTGAAAATAAGATATTAGTAAAATTTTAGCATTTTCCAAAAAAAAAATGGAATAAGAACAAGAACTACATGGATTCCAACAACTTTTTCATAATGACTATGCATAAAAACTTTGTTTTAATTGGTGGTGCTAATTCAATTTAAAGTTATTTCGTTTGACTGTTTGGTCTGATGTATCAACTAACCTGACCTTCCCCTACATATTTCAAACAAATAAACTCAATTATATCCAGCACATTCACATACATAACAAATCTTTTAAACCTAATCATGACAGCAGATACCAATGCCCACCCGCCATTATGGTACTCACCAACTAAACACCTGATTGAGTAATTCCAATCACGTCACGTTAAACACAAACACTCCAACACGTCTACCACCCAATCAAACACAACTGCTTACTTCACCATACATCACTTCAATAGACTTGCATGATTGCACCATCACTTCCCTCACATCAGATCATTTATTATTACTCACCACTCTTAGCATACATCACAAGACCGAAACAACTCCATCTCACTTCACTAAAGCAATAACTAATTTCCAAAAATCCAATCAAACATCATCTAAACAACATGTCAAAGATCTCATCTTTTACAGACCTCACCACACAAATATCAATGAGGCAAGAAAACATCTTGTCAAGGCATACTGAATGCTGACAGACCCTTCATCTCTAAATAATCAAAACATCACAAATTGCACTAACTTTTCCATATACGAAAGCTCATTCAAGACCGTAAGCACAATTGCAAACAAAACAGATCAAACCCACAAATCATTATCTTAACAATCACATAAGCAAACAAATACAAGAACACAAAACAAACACAATAAAATAATATCTTGACAAAATTGATTACTAACACAATCCTACTCCTTGTGGGAAAACATAACTATCCAACAAAAAACCTACTATACAACAGAACAGAACCATCAGCTTTGGAATTAAAACAGCCATCTCAGATGAACAAAGCAAAAGCTTTTAAAAAAATTAACGGACGTCACTTACAGGACAGACAAAATCAACTGACACATATACCATAAAATCAAAAACCTTTTTACTGACAAAACTACTTATCACTACTTAATTGCGATTAGCTATCTGAAACAACACAAATAACAATTCTACTGGACATGATGATATAAATATCAGATACCTAAAACACCTAGGGCCACTTACCATCAGATACCTCACAAAAATGTTACAACACTACCCTCAACACTAACACAATATCACATCATGGGACTTGTGTCACAATCATCCTCATTTCAGTTTAGTTCAGTTTATTTGTTTTTGATTTCCACCACGTTTTGAACAAAATACTTAGGTCAACATAATTACATTACGAAAAAAGGGCATGCAACAATACGAAAACAACGTTGAAACATGCAAAAACTCAATAAATTATTAATACACCAGCTAAAACAAGTCTTTACTTGTTGCATCACCTTGAAAAAGAAAATAAATAAAAATGTAAATGTAAAAAAAATTAAAAAACAAACTTTGCCTTGTTTATTTTTATGATATTATTTGATGGCTTGAAACCAGCACAGGAAGGCTATCAGGTACTACATTTTGGCCAAGGATGGCCTGGAAGAAGTTCCAGGCTATTTATCCTGACTTATCAGTTGAATAGCTTACAACCAGATTTACTTTAGAATGGTTTGCCTGTTTTATCATAATTAGTTTTCGCAACAAGAAATCGGAAAAAAACTATAAAAAAATTACATTTTTATCATTAAACTGCAAAGAATTGACAACATTTGTAATCTTATAAAAACTATAAAGTGCAATGAAAATTGCAATGCGCTATTTTATTTTCGGAATGTTGTTTAATTTCTGATTTTAAACTTCATTATAAACGCACGAGCTTTATACGGGAATACTGGTGACATTTATAACATTAGAATAGCGCAAATCTCAGTATATTAAATTTTGCCGTAAAAATTCAAATGATAGAGATTTAGTCAACTTTAATTACTTCAATGATTTAGTCCGTAAATATTAGAAAATTTTGGTTGCTGGAAAAAAGTGAAAAAATTATTATTTGCTAATATTTCAATTCCAAGGCGTTCCAAGTCTTGGGTCGCAAAGCTGAAATCCCATTAAGTACATTGCACCAAATATCGTCACAAGACCGATTAGTTGAATTCTTAGCTTCGTGTTTTCAACTGACGGTAAATTAAGTACATTTAACAATCTTTTACAAAATTAAGCTCATATTATATTTCAAAACTTTGGAATAAATTAAGTTGTGTTTGTGATAATTTTAATTTATTTGCTCCCTGGTCACATACTAACCACTTAACTCCCGCATATATGATTAAAATAAAACAATATTAGGGATATATACCGGGGGTGTGACTGGCCTGATACCATTTGTAATATATCAAAATGCTTTTCTTTAATTAATTTATGTTTCAAAGATGAAACTTTAATCCAATAAAATATTGATGAAATAAAGCTTATTGGTAAAATATTGATTTAATAATCAAATAAAGATCTTCTTCTTCTCTTTTCGGCCTTTCCCTTTAGTCAGGGGTACCACAGCGTATCATCATTCTCCACATCTTTCTGTTTTCAACATCCGTCTCCTTCGCACCAACTTCCTCCATATCTTCTTTCACTACATCTAAAAATCTTCTTTTTGGTCTCCCTCTTTTCCTTTTTCCCAGTAACTCCATTTCCATCATCTTTTTTCCTACATACTCTTGGTCTCTCCTCATGACATGTTCATACCATTTCAACCTGCCCTCCCTCATCTTCATTCCTAACCGTTGTACCTTAAGGGTACTTCTGATGTGCTCGTTTCTAATCTTGTCTTTTCTGGTCACTCCCATAGCAAACCTCCGCATTTTCATTTCTGTGACTTCCATCTCTTCCACTTGTTTTTTTGTGACTGCCACTGTCTCAAGTCCATACACCATTGCTGGTCTTACCACTGAACTGTACATTTTTCCTTTTTATCTAGCTGGTAATCTCATTGAGGAGATAACTCCCGATACTCTTCTCCATCTGTTCCATTCTGCCTGTACTCTCTTCTTTACCTCCTTCTCACAATCACCACTTTTTTGCACCGTTGATCCCAAATACTTAATTCCTTTATTCTTGGCACTTTTGTATCCTCCATCTTCACTGTTTCTTTGTCATTTCCTCCATTTATGCACAGATATTTGGTCTTTGACCGACTTACTTTCATCTCTCTTCTTTCCAATGCATACTTCCAGGATTCTAATCTCTGCTCCACTTCTTCCCTGGTTTCTTCGCAAATCACAATATCATCAGCAAACAGCATTGTCCATGGTGGTTTTCACCTTACTTCATCCGTTAGGCTGTCCATTATCACTGCAAAAAGAAATGGACTTAACGCTGATCCCTGGTGCAGTCCAACTTTGACCTTGAAACTTTCTATAGTTCTTACTGCACACTTCACCACTGTTTCGCTTCCCACATACATATCCTGTAATAGTTGCGCATACTTTTCCACTATTCCGAATTTTCTCATACAGTACCACAGCTCTTCCCGTGGAACCCTGTCGTAAGCTTTCTCTAGGTCCACAAATACACAATGTAACTCTCTTTGACCTTCCCTGTACTTTTCCATCAACATTCTTAAAGCACACATGGTATTGGCGGTTCCCTTTCCTGGCATAAATTTATATTGCTGTTTGCTGATCTCCACTCTATCCCTCAACCTGGCTTCAATAATTCTTTCCCATACTTTCCTTGTGTGGCTCATTAGGTTTATTCCTCTGTAATTTCCACAGCACTGTGCGTCCCCTTTGTTTTTATAGATTGGGATAAGCACACTCCTTCTCCATTCTTCTGGCATCCGTTCACCCATGAATAGTCTGTTGAACAGTCTGGTCAAAAACTCTATCCCCATCTCTCCCATGCACTTCCAAACTTCTACTGGGAACTCATCTGGCCTAACCGCTTTACCTTTTTTTAATTCATTTGTGTGCGTTCTTTACTTCTTCTCTACTGACACAATTTACCTCTTCATTAACCACTTCTGGTTCCTCTGTCCTAGGATCTCTGTTATTTTCCTCGTTCATTTGTTTCTCAAAGTACTCCTTCCATCTCTTTAACACTGCCTTCGAATTTACCATAACATTATTGTTTTCATCCTTTATAACCCTCACGTGCTGTACATCTTTGCCTGCTCTGTCTCTCTGCCAACCCAATCTGTACAACTCCTTTTCACCTTCTTTTGTTTCCAATCTAGCATACAAATCGTCATACGCACGTCCCTTTGCCATTGCAACTGCCTTCTTTGCCTTACTCTTCTTTTCTTTGTAGATCTTTTTAGTATTTTCATCTCTTATTTTGTCCCATGCTTTTTTGCTTCTTTCTTTTCTTTTATGATTTTTTGAACTTCCTCATTCCACCACCATGTCTCCTTGTCTCCTTTTCGTTTTCCAAATATTACTCCCAGCACAGTTTCAGCTGTTTTTTGTAGCATTTTTGCTGTTTTGTCCCACTCATCAGATAACCCATCCTTGCCTCCCAGAATCCTGATCACCTCTTGTCTAAACGCTTCTTGACAGCTTATCTCTTTCAGTTTTCACTGTCGTATCTTTGGCTTTACTTTTTCTGATTTTTCCTTTTTCACCATAAGAGCCATTTTGCATACCACCATACGATGCTGCTTTGCGACACACTCATTCACTATTACCTTGGAATTGCACATTTCCTTCAGGTTCCTCCTTCTGCACATCACATAATATACTTGGGTACTTTTTCCTCCACTCTTATACGTCACCCTGTGTTCATCTTTTTTCTTGAAATAAGTATTGACAATTGCCAAATCCATCCTTTTCCCAAAATCCACAACCATTGATCCTTCCTTATTTCTTGTTCCAGCACCGTACCTCCCCATTATTTTCTCATTCACTATGTTTTTTTCTCCCACATGTCCATTAAAGTCGGCACCAAGAACTATATTATCTTCTTTTGATATACTTTCTATCAATCCAACCAGGTTTTCTCAAAAATCATTTTTCTCCTCCATGCTGTTGTTAACCTGTGGAGCATATGCACTTACTGTATTTAGGATGGACCCATTTACCTCCAGCTTATGGCCATCAGTCTGTCCGACACCCTATTCACCTCCAGAACACTTTCAGCCAGCTCCTTCCTCACCACTATCCCTATCCCATTTTTTCTTCCATCTGCTCCGTTGTAAATTCCACACTTCTCGCTGCTTCTTCACTCGCCTTCCTCCTCTCTTTCTTATCTTATTTTCACTATGTTTAGCACTAGCATAATTTCCACAGGTGCCCTGCTGTGCCACACCTGAGGCGGTCGTTGGTAACCCAAGCCGCGACCGATCCGGTATGGATTGATAATGGTTACGCATTTGTCTGTTTGAAAAAAAGCTTTACGCCGGATACCCTTCCTGCCGCAACCCTCCCCATTTATCCGGGCTTGGGACCGGCATCAAGAGACACAGAAATGTGCCTCCGATGGCTGGGTTAATAATCAAATAAAGATAAAGATCAAATAAAGCTTGTTGGTGCCAATTTATTGTTTAACGAAATATCCAAAAAATCTTATAAAGCGGGGTCCGCAAAAGGACACAACTCAAAGTTGGGTCGTGAGATAAATATACAAATAAAGTCAAATTGGATCGCAAAAAAATACAAAAATCGGGCATTTATTTCATAAAAAATGTTTTTACTCTAAATTGTTGAATAGTAGTTTTGAAAGATTGAATAAAGATATTTTGTTTATTCTTTAATTAACTTTTGGCAAAAAAAAAACACATAACGTTTAAGTCGCAAAAGTTTTAGAAGTGGTCTTTGGGTTGCGCCGAGAAGTACTGGCGAACCCCGGGTCTAAATGCAAAAATTAACGAACATAAGGAAAGAAAAAATATTCGTAACATGACTTAATTGCTAACGACAATTTTTGTTATTACACCCAAAGTCTTAATTTACCTAATTTGTTATGGAAAAATTAAAACATTTAATTTCATTAATCCGGCATTACAATAACTAAAGCAAAGGACAATTAAAAACATTGGGTCCCATTGATTTTCGAAAATAATTTTTTATAAAACTCAAAAAAGTTTGAATAGTAAAATGTGTAAAAACCATCCAGTAGCAAGAAATAAATTATCGATAGGGCTCCCTAAAGTCAATAAAGTCAATCTGACTTTGTTACCAAGTTTTGTTGATCAAACTAACGTCAAAAGTTTAAATAATGTTAAAAATTGTCAAAATTTTACCTCATCAAATTTTCCTACACAAAAACTTATTTCTTGCTCATTTTTGCAATTATTTTAAGCAGGTATGAATATTTTTAATATTTTGTTTCTGCTTTTTTTACTAAAAATTCTAAAACTTTGAGGGCTGCAAACTTTTTTTAAATCCATATTAAAGTTTTTTTACAAATTAATTGTTACGCAGAAGAAATATTATAAACTGATGTAAAGTACGTTTCTGCAACAATTTAACTGTTATTTCTCCATAAAAACATTGATAATACGGGTTTTTATTGTATTTGTGCATTTTTAATTTAAGTGTGTTACCTGTTAAGTATTTGCGTGCCTATATATGTAGCAGTAAATCAAATTGATAAGAATGAATGAGTTGGTTGAGTTTTTGCTTCCATAGATCTATTTTTGAACTTTTTGAAATAGTTTAGAGTAAATAAAAAATTAAGTCAAGCACTATAAACTTATTTGGAGATGAAATAACTTTTTTTAGCTGATATTGTTGCGACGTGTTGTGATGTCAGTGTTTTAGACTGCTAAGTGCTAACTGGTTTCGAAACTTGTTTAAAACTTAAATTTTAAGTTTAAAAACTTAAATTATGAGGCATAAAAATGCAATTTTGACGGAAGTAAAATTAATAAATAGTTTCTGTTTCGGCTAATAATAAAACAAGTTTGTTGAAAGCAAAGAAAAATGGAGGTTTTAATGAGTCGGAAAAAACACATGATGTCGTGCAGTGAGGCTGAAGCAATTAAGTCTGCTGCGTGGTTGATAATCAGAAAAGATCGCACCGCTCGTGCAAGTAAACGACTTCCTGAGATGATTGCTACGGGACTCCGGATACATATTATATACAATCCGGTTGATTACGAAAATTTTTGATACTGCCAAGTCTTGAAAAAATAACGAAAATATATGAATGAACTGAACCAGCTAGCTTTAGACTTGCTATGAAATGGTGGTTATTTTGTTTGCTAAAATAGAGAGTTTGTTTCCCATATGAGTTCTTATCATTTACATTACGTTACTTTACATTACTTTATTTTTTATCTTCACTTGACTTTTAAAATAAATTTATCAAACGATTTGCCATAGGTTAGAACCGTTTTTTAACTCCTGCCTAGAAGACGTTTTCTGAAAAAGAAGTCTTTTTTGTAAATCTTAGATTTTATTGCGTCGTAAATTTGAAAGAATTCATAAAAGAATTAAAAACCTTTTAAAGCTCTGTTGTATTTTGATGATGTGTGAAGTAGGAATAAAAGAAACTACACTGAACTAAACTCTTTTTAAGCGTTATAGGTATTCTGCATGCTTTCACTTTGAGACTGTTTAAAACAAGAGCGCCACCAGTTGGGTCAAGAATATAATTTTGATTTAAGTAGCTCTCGCTAAAATCAGATTTTTAGGAGATCACAATTGCTTTTGACATGTTTCGTTTTTTTCTTGCTCATCTTTTAAATTTCTTTTCTGTTTTTAGATTTTTATATTATGATTAGTAATCTGTTTGATTCGCAAGATCTTTTTGTAGAAAAGTTCGATTACCTAAGCCAGGGGTTCTTAATTTTTTTTAACGCATGGACCCTTTTTGTACAATTTTGCTGTTTTATTATTCATTTTTCTTTTATTTCTGCTCCGCCACATAATAAAAATGCAACTATAATTATTTATTAATAAACATAATTAAGGCTGAGGATTAGAAACAGGAAAAAGCAATAAAACAAGTGTACGTTGTATCTTGCAAAGATAGTAATGAATTATTTATAGACGTTGTACGTATTACAAGAAGCAATCTAAAATTTTAACTCTATGGACCTCTACAAAATTGTTTTCACAAACTGAAGTGAAGACCCTTTTATTAATTTTCACTTCTTTGAGCTAAAGTATGCCCTAAATTCGCACCTCAAATTTAGTCTTTGACCAAAAAAAACCTCTCTAGTCTGATTTCAATCTTAAGTATTTAAAATTTTTATTCCCCTTTTTAGCTTTTCTGAGCAAACATAGAAAAAAACTCATATCATATTAAAAGCAATATAATCCAGTTCTAGATAATAATAAAAAATTATTCCCTTCACCCTCAAAATTAAGGTCTTAAAAAACTTTTATAACCTTTTTTCAGATATCTTTAACACAAAGTCATTCTTTACAATACGAAAACTTATATCAAATAAATTTAAATTTTTTTAAAAAGGACCGATGTTTTCCCTTCCATCAATTTACGAAGTAACATCCTACGCCTAAAAACCAAAAAAAATATATGTCAAGTTTTTTCAATCATATAAAATTTGAATTGTATTATGTTTGTGTCACACTTCATTTCAAATAATTTTAATCATAACAATGTAGTTTATTCCTGTTAAAAGTAATTTTTAGTTTTATTATAAGATAATAATCGCGTCGCCTTGTAGCACTGCTCTCGTATTATACGATATAATGTCCGATTCGTTTTTTATTGCTCGATACATGTATCTTCTTTTCTCTTTTGCTCAACCGTATTGACGTAATATGTTTTTGATCAACGTCACTGTAGTAGAATATTCGCGTATATATTAGGTGGTCCTAGCATAAGCGTAATTCTCTAGAGAGTTGTAGAATGGTCTAGCGTTTACGAGTGAATTTGCGTCACGTGATCTTTTCTCTATATAAAGCCGATGCGTAGCGGAACATTATTATTATTATTAAGTGATTTGAGATGACTTGAGAGACGGCTCGAGTGAAAGCGAATTTGTTTGGGCACAGAAGGTGCCCCATTAGATTTTTTATCAGTTGACAATTGTTGAATTTATTTTGCACTAGTGGTTGGGAGTTGTGTTCTACAGAGGTAGAATTATTTGTGTTGATTGAATCAAGTTATAGCGTTGAGTTCGCTTTACAGTTTGGCAAAGCGTGGAATAGATTTTTCGTCGGTCGTGATTTTTGTAATACATTCGTTCTTATTAGAGACAGTGGTCTCTGTTTGTTGTGAAGAAGAGTCTTTAACGAAACCAATCCGAGCTTTCGTTAAACCAACTGTACAAAAGCTTCAGGCTCATAGCAAGATTACTTCTTGAGCCCGAATAAAATAAAATTTGGACACAGCTTTGTTTCAGCGCAGGTATTCGGGTTGCCTAGCTCGACTGGTCCTTTGGGATTCCCAAACAAAGTCTGTGACAGTTTGCATATTCTTTCCGTGCCCAATATTTGACTTTAAAGCAATAAAAAAATCTAGAATTGTACTTTATAATTGCTTCAGCATCGTGTTTTATGAACGGGAGCTTGTTTCACCAATCAAAAATAAACTCAAAAATTATAAGCCAAATATAAAAAAAACAGTTCTACTAAGCAATTAAAAGATGGCACAAAAAAAATAGACGGAGATACATTTTTGTTGATAAAATTTCAAGAAGAAAGGTAAAGTTTTTTTTGTACTTGCGCTATTGTTGGATGAATTTATTGGATGAAACAGAAAATCCTAAAAATGCTTTTAAAAAAATAAAAGATTTAATGCGTTTTCTTATTCAAATAAAGTGGTCTGTCACTTCAAAACAATAGAGCAAGTGCGCTTTAACAAAATTTGTGGTTTTAACTCGGGTACTAAAGAAGGTAAATTGAAAAAAAAACAAATAAATTTAACCCTATTCTACTCAACGGCCGGGCTTCTGAAGCCCGGCTCTTGCGAAAACGTTTGTAATTACTTCATCTTTGTAAAAAATTCTGGAATTTCTTGACTTTTTCTAATTTGAAATGCTGAATAAGATGGTACTATTTTTAGAGGTCCCCGAACAAGGGTTAACGGGTAAAATAGATGTTTTTTTGAAAATTTGTGAA
This sequence comes from Diplosoma virens, assembly GCA_963680785.1. Classification (NCBI taxonomy): domain Eukaryota; kingdom Metazoa; phylum Chordata; class Ascidiacea; order Aplousobranchia; family Didemnidae; genus Diplosoma; species Diplosoma virens. The sequence continues at coordinate 26,850,652 of OY796884.1, forward strand.
TTTTCGCTGGTTTTCGCAAGCAGAGCGTGGAATTTCAATTTCACGCCTTTACTAAATGACATGAATTTTACTAGGAATTGGTTTTGCGTGACGAAGCGAATTACGTCCTTTGCCGACGTCGAAATGCCTTAGGCGATGCAGAACTTATTTCATGTAAATCACATTTTCTTGTTTTGAGCTTTTGGCGATTGCTTGGAAGCATTTTACACATATAAATTCTTTTGTATAAAGCAATTGCTGTGGACTGCTTGAATACCATTCAAGCCGACAAAATTCAATCTTTACACTAAGCATTTTTATAAAACTTTCTTATAACTATTCATTCGTGGGAAAAAAATTAACTGGCTCACATCTTTGCTCTTATGCTGACGGCTTCAGACAATTAAACAACACTTGACTTTTTATAATGAACTTTTTATTTATATTTCACGTTGCATTTGAAGTAACAGGCCGTTTTTATGTTGAAATTTTCCTTACAAGGAAAAATCCGACGTAAAGTTTTGTAAAAACGTTTATAGCTTTTAGATGTGGGTTTTGCAAACAGAAAACATAGAATAAAAACAAGACGTTTGATACGATTAAATTTCGATAAAACAGGGGTTTCCAACTTGTATAAATTCATGACAGTTCTAAAGTCTGAAATTTACACAAATAACTTCCTTCTTCCCAAAAAAGTTTCGTGCCAAAGTTTAAAAAACGGTTCTTACTTATTGCAAACTGTTTGATAAATTTATTACGAAAGTTAAATAAAGACCAAAAAAATTCATTTCTTGAAATTGGAAAGAACTTTTTATGTAAACGTAAAGACCATTTATGGTCTTCATTTTCCTTTCGCAGTAAATTTTATGTTTGAACTCAAAACGTCATTCAGAAAAAAATTGGATATGACTTCTGGTCTAATATGATTATCCTATTATATTCCGACGTCTTTTTGGTTTTAAAATGACCCAGTAACTGGAAACCTCTGAATAAAATCAACTTAGATATCTTAGCCTATGGATGACATGGGCTATTTGTAAGGGTTTTTCTACGTAAAACCAGATAAAGCTCCGGGCCCTAATTTATGTGCATAGAACTTATAATCCATGTTAGAGCTGCTTTGATTTTTTGATTACATAATTTTATTTTTTCCTAATTGCGTCAATTCCAATTTTGAAAATCTATGGAAGAGCGCTTGTAGTCGCGATTCGAAAGACAAAAAAGCCGGTAGAAGACCCAAAACGTTTATTTGGAATCTTGCTCGAGCCTGGCCCGAGATTCGAACCGTCTCTAGTCTGTAACTAACACATTTAATTCTACGTTTTTCGTTAATTTCCTTTGTGCAAGTTTTTGCCTTTCAGTTTGAGTAACGTTTTTGTTCTGTCGAAGGGTTCTCAAAAGTTGTTTTTTTTGGCGAAGTAGCAACAGCAATTTTTGCTGTTATCACGGTTTCAATGGTTTGGTAATTTTCATTTTTTGGCGTTCTTGATTAATTAAAGTTGGGTTTATGTTCCTTCGGATTTGGTTGATAACAGTGAAAGTCTAAGAGGTCCGCTTAGACGTCGTTTCCCAAACATAAAGAAAATTGCTGTTGAAAGACAAACTAGCAACATCGGAATTGCCTGGTTGTTGAAGAGCCCAACAACTGCCGCCGCTTCTGTTATTTCGGTGGTGATACTTATTTTTCTAGCGGAAGTCAAGAAGACTCTGTGCCCTAGTGATATTTATGATTGTTCGGTTGTTGGTTCAGAAGTTCTCAGCGACAGTCAGCTTCGGCATTCGTATATCCTAACATCTCGGAAGGTGTCAATTCTGAACTGTGTGGTCGATGATTCAAAGGTTTCAAATTCGGACGAAAATTAATAAAATCTAATTTATTTAAGTGTTTGATATAATTATATATATATTATAGTTTGTAGTTATTGTGAAGTCTCTGGTGTTGTTATTAGTGTTTAATTAGTTTATTATGGTATTTGTGGGTATTACTTAAATTGTTGTTATTTTTGATTAATTGTATTAATTTATCTATATGTCTTCTCCTGCGCCTTTTGGGAATCTCAAGGATGGGACTAAGGAACTTTGTGATGGGTTGGAGCCGACAGTGGCTGCCGTAACTTTGACCTATAATGAGAGGACTACTTCCTTCACCCTGGGTGAGCAATCCACAGCGCTATGTAAAAATAAGATATCATACAAGCTGTTAAGCAATAGGCGTAGGCTGGTTAATGCTATTAAGCATTTGAGAGATGACTTATCGGGAGTATCTTCATTGGTTTCATTTAATAAGATTGCGCCGGAATTTCATAATTTCGTCAAGTCATACTCGGAATTCCGCTCCGAAGTTGATAAAGTCATTGATCTGGCACATGTTGGTGAGCTTATTTTTGATCTGGCTGCTGATTATGAAAATTTATATAGTAATCTTAAAGATCTTGAATCGCGTTTTGTTGATCTTGTTGATTGTTGTTGATCTCGAATCCGTCTGCACGTGATGAGGATGATGTTGCAGTTAAGGCTTCTGACAGTGTCTCACAAGCCTCGTTGGGTAAAACTAGTTCGTCCAGTAGAAGTTCTGCTGCACGCCGTATTGAGTTAGAGTGTAAACGTGCTAGCCTTCTAGCTATTCGTGATTTGGAAAAATCCAAAGCTAAAGCTGAGGCTGAGGCTAAAGTCAAGGAAACAGAAGCTGAAGCTGAGGCTAAGTTTCGTATTGAGGAAGCTAAGCTTGCCGCCGAAGAGAGGTTTATTGCGCTTTCGGCGCCTGGTTTGTCTGAAGCTGGTTCACATAGATCAGCGTTTAAAGTCGTTGAGCGTGAAAAGATTTCTGCGTCATGTCCCCAGGAAAGAAATTTTGAACAGTATATACAGATTGATAAAAAAACAGTAAGAGCGCGGCCTGAAGCTTCTATTCCTAAGCCTTTGTATAATCCATCTGGTCCAGTTGAAACAAAATTTTTTGTTAACCCAGGCCATCCTAATTTTAATAAGTGGAGAGAGCCTCGGGGGTGCCATATCAATGATGTAGATGCAACTTCTAGGTTTGCGCATTTTCGTCCTGAGCGTACAAATTCGGATTATGTGGCTGGTGATTCTCGTATCTTGAACGATCATGTATTTCAAACATACCTTGATAGACAAAACAGAAAGGAGTATATTAATCTTGCATCACAGATGAGTTTTAACGGTGATAATATTGCCTTTGTCTTTAAAAACCAAATTCAAAAACTTATGAATCAATGTCCCATAAGTAAAAGACGTCTTGAAGTTTTGAGAACTGCATATGTGGGTCAACCGTGTGAAATGGTCAATTTGTTTTTTGGGCCGATGCGAGGTCTGTCGACATCTGAGCGTGTTGAGAAAGCTCTTGAGCGATTGAAAAAGCTCTTGAGTGCAGGGGTGTAGTGAATTTTAAACTTGAATCAATTACTACAGGTGAAAGATTTGATGTGGAGAATGCTTAGTAGTGCCAGAATTTGTTGATGATGAATGTGTTCTCCCACATAGCGTAGATACTTCTGGCTTAGAGCATTTCTATGGCGTTAATATTCCTACTCTTCCCTACAAAAGGTGTATTGACATTCTTATTGGTCAGACAGATAAATTTCTCCTTACGGTTTTAGAAGAACGTGAAGAAATTAGACCTGAAGATCCTAATTATGTTTTCACTCACTTAGGCCCCATTGCAAGTGGTGTTTGTGTTGATGGTCGTAATTGCAGCGAAAGAAAGTTGCATACTAAGTTAATCTTGAATGCTGCAACAAAAATGATTTTGTCAAGTTTCTGCGATACGAGAGCAATTGCGTCGTTATATTTTGGAAGATGAAGAAGTTTAGGTGTCCACAAGTGATGAAATTACTCGAGAATTAGTTGAGCCAAACGTGAATGTGGTAAATAATCGTTACGAGATACCGGTCCCCTTAAAAGTTGATGTTGTCGAAGTTTTGCCTAATAATTATGCAAATGCTCTTGATCGTAATTTTTTACTGCGGAAAAGCGCCTTAAAAAATAACTCTGTCAAAAAGACGTTGATTGAAACTTTCCACGAAATTATTTCAAACGTGTGGTTAGTGCTGTTGACAGTAATCTGTTGTGTAAGCCGTGTTGGTATTTACCTTTCTTTGTGACGAAGCAAGCTAAACCTAGAGTCGTATTTGATGGCGCTGCGACATATAAAGTTGTGTCGCTCAATGATGCTGTGTATCCTGGTGAAAATTTCCTTAATGGATTAGTTGACGTGTTGACTCGTTTTCGTTTGGGAAAATTTGCGTGCATGGCGGATGTTAGTAAATGCTTTTTCCAAGATTCGATTCCTGAAAGTCAGCGTGATTTGTTTCGTTTAATTTGGTTCAAAGATAATGATCTTGTGAATGGATTCACTCAGATTTATAGATTCACTAGACATGTTTGGGGAGTTAACTCTGGTCCATACATTGGATTGTTGGCTATTAAACGTCTTGTTTCTGAAAACGTCACAAATGCTAGTCCATCTACTTTGAGTGCGATTTTGCAATGTCGTTACATGGATGATTTATTGCTGTCGTCTGATTCTTTGGTTGAACTTGAAACAATTGCAAGAGAATGCAGATTACTATTTGAAAGTAGAGAATTTACACTGCGTAAATGGGTATCAAACAACGCTGCTAAATCAATTTTGTCAGATGTTCCACCTAGTGATCGCACCTCAAATCTTAAAGAAATTGATCTGGCTTCTCAGTCGATGCCTGATTCGAAAGCTCTGGGCTTGAAGTGGAAAGTGGAAGAGGATACTCTTTGCATATGTCCTAATCGCAAGTTAACTGAAGTTTCTACTAGGCGACAAATGTTGAGCGCGATTGCAGGCCAATTTGATCCTTTAGGGATACGTGGACCGTGGCTTTTAAAGGGAAAACTAATTCTTCAAAGAGTTACTGCATCTGGTATTGATTGGGACAAAAAACTTCCGGATGAGATTCTTGGTGAGTGGAAATCATGGATTACACATTTGGACACATTGGACAGAGTTTCAATTCCTCGTTGCTGCTTTGACGAAGTTGGTGAAGCTAGAGTGGATAAAATCGCTTGCTACCAACTCCACGGATTTTGCGATGCTTCAAATGTCGCCATTGCTGCTGTTGTGTATTTGAGACGTGTGATTGGTGATCGTTCAAGTGTAGCCTTTATTATCGGTAAATCAAAACTTGTTTTGACCCACCAAGCAAACTGGGTCATTTCTCGGAAAGAATTAGAAGCTGCTAAGTTATGTACGGAGTTAGTTATGGAGGTTTCTAAGATATTGAAGTGTTTGTCTTGTAGTTTTCATTTTTGGACTGATTCCCAAGTAATTTTGAAGTGGATAGTGAACCCTGATTTGCATTTGCCACGCTTTGTAAAACGCCGAGTGGACAAAATTCATTTGATGAATTCAACTGATAACTGGAATTATGTGAACACCGCCCACAATCCCGCAGATGTGGGAACTCGTGACAACAAAGCTAAACAATCTGATTGTCTTGCCCTTTGGCTCAAGGGACCGAAGTTTTTATGTGAAAGTGATTTAGACCCTCGTTCTCCTGTGAATGTTGTCAGTGCTAGGAAGGCTGGTATAATTGATGAAACTTTAACCAGTGGAAACAATCAGAGCTTAAATTCTGTCATTGAAACTGCACCTGACTTGTATGCTTTGACTAAACGTATTGCTTATCTTATTGTTTTCAAACAGTTTATTATGGCTAAATTTAAAAGAGTTCTGTTATCTAGGCCTAAGTTGGATGCTCAATTTCTTGACGATGCTCTTGTTGACGTCATCAAATACGTGCAACGCAGTCGTTTTGGTGTTTCTGTAAAATTTCTGAAATGCTAACTTGGCTCATAAGCTTTGATTGAATTGGGTGAAAGGCTATCTACCCACTCTGCAAGCCCGTGTTAAATTGCGAGTGACCAAAAATAATTTAGTGCCTGGGCAATTAGTCTTGGTTGGGGATTCTGACGATTTTGTAATAGGGGTTCCTATCGTCTGGGAAGAGTCCACGAAGTACACCCTCAGTTACGTAACGGGGTTAATATTGTTCGTAGAGACACTGTTGCCGTTTTGAATAAATCGGGAGGAATTGACTACGTGTTACGTGATATTTCTAAGATTGCACCCGTGTGAATTTTATTTGTTTGTTGCTCGTAGTTTGCTTTAGTGTATTATTTGATAATTTTTCGTAACTTACTATAGGCTATATTATTATCATAGTGTTTAATTGATTGTATTTATTATCGTGTTTGTAATTTTTCAATGTGTACTCGTTTATACATAATGCTTGTGTAGTAGTTAGTTTGAAACTTCGCTTTGTCCTCTGTTTCAAAGGGGGGGCTATGTTTAAAATCTTGCTCGAGCCTGGCCCGAGATTCGAACCGTCTCTGGTCTGTAACTAACTCATTTAATTCTACGTTTTTCCTTTTGTGCAAGTTTTTGCCTTTCAGTTTGAGTAACGTTTTTGTTCTGTCGAAGGTTCTCAAAAGTTTTTTTTTTTGGCGAAGTAGCAACAGCAATTTTTGCTGTTATCACGGTTTCAATGGTTTGGTAATTTTCATTTTTTGGCGTTCTTGATTAATTAAAGTTGGGTTTATGTTCCTTCGGATTTGGTTGATAACAGTGAAAGTCTAAGAGGTCCGCTTAGACGTCGTTTCCCAAACAACGTTATTGACAAATTTATTCACCTTTCAAAATGTTATTGACAAATTTTTCCACCAGTTCCCTGGGAAAAATTTGAGACGCTTACCTACGTCCGCAACAAGCCAATTGATGGTTTCGATGCAAAAAATCAACCGTGAATCAAGTCGTTCTGTTAATAATCGACAATTTTTTCGAGACTAAGAAGAATGACAGTGGTATTTGTCAATCTGACAGCTGCATATGGCACTGTTATTTTATGTAAACTTGACTTTAACTGCAAGTTGCTGAGGTTTTTGCTGGATAAATGCATTGTTCGAATGATTATAAAACAATGTTTACTTGGCCAACATGTCCTCAAGAACTCTCTAACATTCTGAAAACTTCAAAAAACAAATTAAGTGCAGGGCCAGATCATATTCCAAACAAAATTCTTAAATCCTCATCTGACAATATTCTACTAGCACTTAGCCATGTCTTCAATCTTTCTTTGAGTAAAGGTGAATTCATAAATTCCTTTAAGCTTGCTACTGTATGTCCTATGTTCAAAAAAGGCAATTCCAACAATATTAATAACTATCAAACAGTTAGTTTATTATCAAATATTTCAAACTTACTTGAAAAAGTTATGTATAATAGATTATATTTTTTCTTAGAAAAGCAAAATTTTTTCTACAACTATCAATTTGGTTTTAGAAAAAATCATTCTACTACACATGCAATTTCAATTTTAGTGGAAAAAATATCGCAATCATTTGCCTGCAAAAAGGCAACCTTTGGAATTTTCTTGGATTTATCTAAAGCATTTGATACGATTGATATTCAATATTACTTTCCAAACTTAATCATTATGGGGTTAGAGGCAATGCACTAAAGTGGTTTACTAGTTACTTACCAGGACGTACACAACAAGTAAAATATGCAGGAATTCCTTCCACAACTACCCTTGAAGTTAAAAGTGGTGTACCTCAGGGCTCTAATCTAGGACCACTTCTCTTTTTCATATATGTCAATGATTTCAAAAATTGTCTAAATGATAGTAATTTTTTGATGTTTGCTGATGATACAAGCATTTTTTTACAAAATAATGAGATCAAAAAGCTTTTTGATGCTGGTAGTAAAGAACTTCAACTAGTTGACCAGTGGTTGATAGCAAATAGATTATCAGTTAATGTCTCTAAAACTAAATACGTTTTATTTAGGACTGCACAATCCAAATTAACAACAAAAAAGCAAGACTCGTATTGCGACAAAATAAAATTAAACAAGTTGAATGTATTAAATTTCTTGGCGTTTATATACAAGAGCACTTAACATGGTCAAGACACATAAATCAACTAATATCTAAACTACGTAGCGTTTTTAGAACTGTTATTAAAGTGAAATCACTGTTAAGCAAAAGATTTCTTCTCCTACTTTATCATTCTCTTATAAAAAGTCAGCTTTCTTATTGCATTCTAAACTGGTGTTATGGCAATATAACCTTGGTTAAAAGATTACAACGACTGTGCTATAAATTTGTTGAATTAATTTCTGGTATTAACAGTAACTCATCTGTTTGTGATATTATGAAAGAAAATAAATTGTTAACGATAGATCAACTATTAACTAAAGAACTAATTGTGTTTATGTTTAAGCAAAGAAATGGTAAAAACCCAATTGCATTTAAAGATATCTTTACTAAAAACAAATCTAAATACAATACTAGAAACAAGTCTATCTTTATTTCAAAGAAATGTTCTAGCACAGTATGTCAGCAAGCTATTTCACACCGTGGTCCAGCATATTGGAATTGCTTTCCTTTCGACTTAAGAAATAAGAAACAAAGTGTTCGATTTTTTACTGTTAACGTTTATAAACATCTCTTAAGTAATGAGAATAATATTTAATTTTAGTGTTAAAACACGATACTGCCCTAGATATTTTTGATTACAGGTTTCTGGAAAAAAGGCAATGGAAATGGTACAAAAACTTTTGAATTCAATCCTTGGAAGAAAAACTTAAACGATCAAGATAACCAGTCTTATCACAAAGATATAAAGAACTCTTTTCTTAAATACTGTTTGTCTGCATAATTCAAATCAATCACTAAATCAAATTGACTCTTTTTCACCCTTATCTTTGCTCTTTAATTAAAATTTCTTTTTGGCAATGATCTACTATTTCATTTTAGCAATTATTTTTTATTTTTAAAATTGTTATATAAATTTCTATGCCGTTACTAAATGCTATTGACTTTGTTTAACTTGTTTATTTTGCTATTATGCTGGTCTGTAAAAATTTAGTGAATATAAAAATTTTTTATTTTTTATTTTTATTTATTCACTTTTTTTTATTTATAATTGTATTTTTAATCACACATAATTTTTTATCCATCACTTTGACTAGCATAATAGTTTGTTTTTTTATGTTACGTTATGTTATTTTTAATATTGTTATTATCTGCTTATTATTTGATTATTATTACTATCTGCTTATTATTTATTTTTGTATGTATTTATTCTTATTATTATTTTTTGTATGTCACCAGATGCATTCAGAAAAGGTTTCCGGACCTGGTGAGGTTTCTTTTTATGGGTGGTTTATATTTACTCACCTTGCTCAGTTGAGCTAAATTTCCATCTAGACTAGCTGTGCCACCCATCGTCGTCGTCGTCGTCGTCGTCGTCGTTTTCTCCCACCCATCATCATTACGCAGACTAGTCATGCACTGGATATTCAATCTCTCAATTTGTTTGATAATATTATTATTATTATATTTTCTTTTCTCTTTCTCATTTCTTAAATTTTAATCTGATTAAGGTGTTGCGGCCATTCTTTCTACTGTTTTTTACTTTCACTTTCTGATTACCTTATACATGTTTTAACGTCTGACGTTGTGCTGCTTCTTCCTTTTCTTGATCTTTCCAATATTTATAATTTTTAGTGTTAAACTGTTTACTAATAAATGAGAATAAAATGAAATGAATGAATGGATGAATGAACTTCCGCAAGGCCAAATGGAGTCACTTCATTGCTTTGACAAATAAATTTGCAAAGACTTTTTTACCGCCTGATTAACTGGATGTGGATGCGGCTTACCAAGACTTCTGTAACACTATCAAGAAAGCAGCCAAAAAGACTATCCCACGCTGGTATCGAAATAACTATATTCCGTGTTGGGATGCAGAGTGTGAATTCCTCTGTAAAACCTTTCCGAAGTCTCCTCAGGGAGACGACTCAAGTTTGGCTGCTACTTGTCATGCTTGCTTGCTGCTTGCCAAGCTTGACAGGAAGCGCAGGGACCCATGGTCCGAGGAAGTTCGGAACATCGACTTCTGACACTCTAGTCGAAAAGCGTGGAGTATTTTGAACAACCTCACTGGTAGGCACGACACTCTCCTCATCACTGTACCGTTTCAGTCGATGCTGTTGCATCTCAGCTGGTTAGTAATGGAAAATACAAGGCTGTTGACCGCAAGTCTTCTCGACTTATGTCTCAAGAAGTGCCTGACCAATGGAGAGCCACAACACCAGACGCAGTAAATACCTCTGACAATTTTTCACAGAGAGAATTTGCTGCTGCCCTCCAACATTTAAAACCAGGTAAAGCTCCGGGTCCTGATTCCATCTGCCCGGAGCTCATAATCCATGCTGGAGCTGCTTTGAAGTCCTGGTTACGTGACTTCCTTTCTTGCTGTTTGCGCCGACTCAAAATTCCCAAGATCTGGAGAAGAGCGCTTGCAGTCGCGATTCCAAAACCAATGAAACCCGTGGAGGACCCAAATAGTTATTGACCGATATCTCTGCTCTGTATCCCCTACAAGATCCTCGATTGATTAATGGTTCAACGCGGGCGTAGATCCCCTACAAGCTTATCTACGCCCGCGTTGAACCATTAATCAATCCACTGCTCCCTAAAGAGCAGGCTGGGTTCCCATGCGGGAAGTCAACCATAGATCAAGTTGTTCTGCTAACCCAAAACATCGAGGATTCTTTTGAGGCTAAGAAGGAGGCCGGTGCCGAATTTGTCAATCTGACAGCTGCTTATGACACTGTCTGGCACCGTGGCCTTACCTACAAGCTGCTGAGACTTTTTCCGGACAAGCACATGGTCAGAATGTTTATGGAGCTTGTCCGAAATCGAAGTTTCACCCTTACTACCGGTGACAGCAACCAAAGCAGGCTACGCCGTCTTAAAAACAGCGTTCCTCAGGGATTGGTCTTGGTCCCCTTCTATTTAACATCTATACTTACGATCTTCTTTCCATGATTTCCAGAAAGTTTGCTTAAGCTGACGATTTAGCATTGTTACATTCTTCTGGAAACTGGAAGGACTTGAAGGGAACATTAATCCAAGACATGTCTATTAGTCACACTAAAACGTGACGGTAGCCTTTCGCTTAAATAATCTAGAGGCCAAACGTGAGCTAAAGGTCTACAACAGCGATAGACTTTTACCGTTCTTTCCAACCCCTACTTATCTTGGGGTAAAACTGGACAGATCGCTCACGTTTCGTCACCATTTAGTGGCATTGCGCAAAAAACTATCCTCGCGCGTCACACTGATGAGGCAACTCATGGGCTCGAGATGGGGTGCTGGTGCTAAAACACTACGCATGGCCATCTTGTCTCTAGTCTAATGTGAGCACTGCGACACTACTCAACAGTCTGGTGTCGCAGTGCTCACACTCGCTTCATTGACAGTGTCTTGAACGACGCCTTGCGCAAAGTTACTTGATGCCTGCGCCCACTCCAACGGACCACCAAGCGGACTGGCGTTGGGCAAATCCATTTTTCTATGCACAAATGGAATCTCGTTCCTTCACCGAATTGCGAGTGTGGCGCCTCTGTGCAAAGCGCAGACCATGTTATAACAGCGTGCCCTATACATCGGGCACCGCATGGAGCACGAGGTCTGACGGTTTTGGATGACGAAACTCGATGCTTAATAAAACCACTGCCAGCATCTGATTCAGTCAATGCAGCACTCTAGGGTAGTAAAAAGATAACCCTCGGCCCCTGTTCTGTTTGTGTCTGACTTGGAGTAGATGCCCTTTCAAGCGACGACGACGACGACGACGACGTAATCCTTCAAGAAATAATTTATATGAAGTAATTTTGTCAGTGTTAAGCCATTGTTCTTACACAATTTCATGGTATTCCTCATTTCGTTTGCGACATTTTGATGGGATGGAGCGTCGTACAAAGGTAGTTGAAGATGACAAGTAAGAACATAAGTTGGAAAAATGCAAGGAAAAACATCTTTTCGAAACGCAAATTGTTTTCGTGCTATCTTAATATCTGGGTCACCATTTTTTCCAGGTAGAATGTCGTATTTAATAATATCACATTCTTGAAAATGTTTGATGCAAACGACTGTATATTTTGACACATTAAGTTCTTCTCTTGGTATTTTTCTTAACCATTTTTCCTGTAAAGTTTTATCAGTAGGAAATTTGAAGCAAGTAACATAACCTTTTTCGGAATTACCAACGTAATTTGATTTACAATTAGCAACACAACATTTATTAACCATCACATTTCTTTGCTAAATTAAAAGACCATGTATTATAAAAGGTAATAGCAATCAAACTGAAATACACTGTACGTTATGAAAGATTGATTAAGAGATTAATTAAGCTTACCTTAAGTTAAAAGCAAAAAATGTTAAATAGGCTACTGATTAAATGGATCACAGTAGTTGCACAAAATGATAATTTTACTGAAGAAGAGAGACTTACTTTTTAAAAATATATAAATCTAGTTGAAAATAACATACGGTTTTTCTGCAAAAGCTTGTCAGGTGACTATCCCCGTACTGTGAATAAAATGATGCAAATTTGAATCCTGCAAATTCTTGTCATTATTATACACATATATTTGTTATTGATGCTGTAACTCTAGCTTACATTGAAAATACAGCATTGTTGACTATTAAGATGCATGTATGACAAAAAATCAAAAAGTCTTACAATATAAGGCTACTCAAAGAGCAAGACAGACTTATAACAGAAGAGCTAAAATCACCAACGGCAAAGAACCAATGTAATAGTTTGGAACAGTTGCCCTGTCTGCAGTCCTGACAGACTTATTATATTTACTTAACCCTACGTTAGTACCCTGGGGTGTTTCAGCACCCCAGGGTATTAAATTTATATGCCGTTTTGAGTTGGCAACACTTGCAACTTTGTTTTTTTAAATACCCTTTTGAATAGGTGAGAGGAAAAAATGCTGAAAATCTTACAGTACTGTGACTTGTTCTTCTTATTTTTTTAGGGTAAATTATGGATAGTTACAGTAGAAATGTAGAAAGGTTGCAAAGAATGTTGCAAGAATGTGACGTTTTGAGTGATGCTGAAGATGACAGTGAAGGTGAATCAGATTTCGTTATAGAGGATGAAGTTATTTCTGATTCTGAGTGCTATGACTCGGAACATGACGAACCGGAAAAACAGCCCTGCCAAAAACAGCCAAAGTGTGATGGATGGCTGGGAAAAGACAAGAAATCATGGTGGCAGAAAGAAATGCCTAATTCAGCAGTTCCTACCCGTCCTCAAAATATTATTCGAGAAAGACCAGGACCTAGAGGACCAACTCTTCAAGCGAAAACTCCTTATGAGTTTTGGGAACTATTTGTTACTCCCGAAATGCTGGAATTATTGGTTGAAAAGACCAACTTGTTTTTCAGAGACAAGAGAGAGAACTATACTCAAAAAAGTAAAGCAAGAGACACTGATAATGTAGAAATGAAGGCTTTTCTTGGTCTACTACTATTGGCTGGTACCTATCACAGCAACAGAATGAACCTTGATAATTTGTGGAAGACTGATGGCACTGGTATTGATGTTTTTCGGCTGACGATGTCGCTGCGTCGCTTTCGCTTTCTACTGTGTTGCATACGGTTCGATGACAAAGCAACACGGGCTTCAAGAAAACTTTTGGATAAGCTTGCCCCAATTCGAGACCTTTTTGAGACGTTTGTTCAAAATTGTTTGAGGAACTATTCGCCCTCAGAGTTTGTCACAATTGATGAGATGCTGATGGCTTTCAGGGGCAGGTGTCCATTCAGACAATATATCCCGAACAAACCAGCAAAATATGGCATAAAAATACAAGCAATGGCTGATGCTAGAACGTACTATACTTGCAAAATGGAAATTTATGCTGGAAAACAGCCTGATGGCCCATTCAAAGTTGACAATTCATCTTTTGCTGTAGTTACAAGACTTATCTGTGAAATCTCAGGTTCAGGCAGAAACGTTACATTTGATAATTGGTATACCACTTACCCACTTATCGTAAGTCTACTTCATGACCATAAATTATCTGCTGTGGGAACACTTCGCAAGAACAAACGTGAGATCCCCGACGAATTTTTATCGGTCAAGAACAGGGCTGCGTGTGACAGTATGTTTGGATTTGGAGGTAATGTGACACTAATATCTTATGTGCCTCAGACCAAGCAAAAGAAAAATGTTGTCCTCTTCAGTAGCATGCATCATGATGATAAAATTGACCCAGAGTCTAGTGACATGAAAAAGCCTGAAATTATTACTTTTTATAATTCGACCAAGGGCGGAGTGGATATGGTTGACCAAATGGCAGGGGAGTACGACACTTCAAGAAATAGTCGACGTTGGCCTTTGACTGTTTTTTACACGCTGTTGAACGTTTCCACTATAAATGCATACATACTCTACTGTCATAACCCTGAAAACAAGCTAAAACGCCGTCTATTCATCAAGAGTGTAAGTATGCAGCTTGTTCAAGAGGCTCTAAAAAGAAGATTGCAGAATATTCACCTGTCAAGAGACCTCAAAAGTGGAATTAGAAGAATGCTGCCAGAGTCAGAAGAATCTTCAACATATTCACAGGCATCGACATCAAATCGTGCAAAGAGATGTGAATTGTGCGAGAGGTCACGTGACCGCAAAGTCAAAACAGTTTGTACCACTTGTGGTAAGCATGTTTGCAAAGACCACAGCAAGTTGTTTGTGCAATGCATAACATGCCATGAATCCGCATCTAACGATGAAGAATCAGAGTAACAAATAACACTGATGGCGATAAGGTTGGAAAAAGACTACCGGGGTACTCGTTTTGGTTGTGAGTTATCGCACATTAATCACTTTACAGTTTAGATTTATTCAATAAACAGCTTTGATGTTTTATTATTGTTTAAATCTATTTAATAAACAAGCATTGAAGCCTAATGTGTATATTGCTTGTTATTGACAACAGTTTTAATAATGGGGTGCTGAAACACCCCATGGTACTAATGACGTTCCTACCCGCAGGGTACTAACGTAGGGTTAAAACAAAGTTGAGTTCTTGAGTGAATAAATTAAAAAAAACATGAAAATATCAAGATCATATTAGTTTTAACATAAATAAAACTCTAATCAAGTTAATTAAACGTTATAAAAAAGCTAGTATAAAATTTAGTTTAGTTATTTTCAATTTGTTATGAGCTATTAATGAATCTGGAAAAATTTTTAGCTAAGTTCTATCTTCAAGCACATGTACAGTATATGAACCTACAATAAACTGATACACTCATTAAAATCTTTGTTCATGATCTTCTGGTAAAATTTGAGTTAAAATGCTGTTAATTCTTTATTAAAAGATAAAAACATTAATAAAAACTCAACTTTTCGGTGTACTGTGATTCAGCAAACCTTCATCAAGAGGTTAAATGAAATACGTACAAATATCATATGTAATAAAACCACAGTGGTTCAAAAAATATATATATAATTCTAGTAATATTCTAATAATTTTATTCATTCTAATATTTTCTTCATTCTAATAATTATGCTTTTGATGAAAAAATCATTTGTTTTTATCCAACTGCTTAACATAGTTTAAAATTTAAAATTTGTTAGATGTCGTTTTAGATCACTAATGTACTTTTATTATTTTTTTCTTTTATTTTGCACCACTGTGGTTTTATTACAGATGATATTTATATTTCATTTAATCTCCTGATTAAGGTGTCGTGATTCGTGTATGCTTAATGCGTGGTTGCAGCGTGCTTGCCTTATGTTCGAGTCTATGTTTTTATTTTATCGTGTCCGCTTCCCATAATGCTATCGTGTGAAATTTTGCAACAGTGTTCCTGTGTCCCACGGTAAATGATTAGGATTTCGGTGATGCTTGCTATATATATACGGACGTGGCTGTATACCATTTGGGAGACAGACAATAAACTATAAGGAACGTTACGCTGCAGTTTTGGGACGGAGATGTGTAATTAATTAATAAATTCTGTTAAAATAAGTGTTTTTTTAACAATAATGTGCATTTTTTTTGTGTGTGTGTGTCTTGTTTTATCATACTGTCGTTTCTTTTATAGCTGTTATATAAATGCATGCTTAAATTCAATTTTTCAAAGTGTATTACTTTATTTGTATCAAATAATTACGCAGATCGTTGTCGCTTGTGTTTGTTTTGCAGTGCTCAACCGTCATCATCTTGCACAACACCGCCACCTCACGACCATAACGTCACAACTTCAAACAAACATCCAAATTGCACCAAAATTCATTTACAAAAGACGATGTCATTTCAATGACTTTTAAGAAAATAACCGAATTGGAACCAAACTACTATATTGAAGATGCAAGCGAAGATATCAAACAGTTCCTATTTCTCGATGACGGACTTTTAACACTTACTTCCAACAACTTGATTGTTATAATTTTCTTAACTGTCGAATAGTTTCAAAAATACTTTTTACTGTTGGATGTGTTTGTGATGCAATGTCAATTTTTATAATTTTGAATTTATGTATAATTATATCAAGCTATGGATTGAAAACTACATGTCTCATTTTAATAATATTCAACAATCATAAAATATAATATCTCCAAGGTGATTTAAGATTCGTCAATAACGTTATATTGGAAATAGAAATTAATATTGGAAATATATTGGAAATATTTTTATTTTTGGCAATATAAACTGTCTTAATGGTGCGATTCAAAGTTATTTTCACAAACATTTCACTTACAATTTCACAACACATACACTTCATCACTCCAATATTTCGTGTTTTACATATCACACACACAACCCAACATTTCCATATTTTGTTTTTAATGTTTTAGTGTTTGAATTACTGGTTTCAATTTATAATTTGATTTGTCCTACAACTAATTTTTCAATTTCTTAATAATTTTTAATTATTTTGTATTTCTGTATTTTCATTTTCAAATTTGCGTCCACAAATTTTTTTTTGCAACTAGGGGGAGAATGTCGTGATTCGTGTATGCTTAATGCGTGGTTGCAGCGTGCTTGCCTTATGTTCGAGTCTATGTTTTTATTTTATCGTGTCCGCTTCCCATAATGCTATCGTGTGAAATTTTGCAACAGTGTTCCTGTGTCCCACGGTAAATGATTAGGATTTCGGTGATGCTTGCTATATATATACGGACGTGGCTGTATACCATTTGGGAGACAGACAATAAACTATAAGGAACGTTACGCTGCAGTTTTGGGACGGAGATGTGTAATTAATTAATAAATTCTGTTAAAATAAGTTTTGCATGTGATATTGTGTTAGGGTTAGTTCAAAACCAAACTCCTAATCCTAACAAAGGTTTACTGAAGCATAGTACATCGAAACGTTGAGTTTTTATTATTGTTTTTAACTTTTAATAAAAAATTAACAGCAGTTTAACTCAAATTTTACCAGAAGATCATGAACAAAGATTTTAATAATATATCTGGATAAACCCATTGTTTGTCAGGTGCGCCTACTACAGATAATTCTACTTTATTTATAGTTTAAATTAAACTTCAGTTGTTCAAGTTTACTGAAATTGCTGTAATTTCAGGTTTAGAGGCAACCTATAACAATATTACTTATTAAATTCTGCTAAAGTAAACTGTCATTGTCAAAGTATCTTTGTTGTAAACCAGCAGTTACTAAACTGCGTTGCTATTCGTCAGCCTTGGTTTATGACCTCATTACGGAAAAGTGAATACGCTTCCAGGCCTGTAGTTAAAGATGGCCATGGTACAAGGCAAACGACGCAACAGCTGACGTCATGATTATCAATCACGCAGCGAAGATGAAAAAACGCATAATTGTAGTGAAATAAAATCTGCAAACTCCCGCTAAGATTAAAAACGTTGATTGAAAAGATCAACAAAGCTGCTGTAGTTTCCTCACATTGTGTGTAATTTGAACGATAGTGAACAAATAGACGGGTAGCTTATCACAATTTCTGATTTATTCGAAGAGTATTAAGCTACCCGTTTATTTGTTCAAAGATAATCAGAATTTAAGACATTTTATTAATGAATTTATGCATCGCAATTTGATCAGTTAAATAAAATCGTCAATTTAACTATACTGGAAAAAGGATAATAGATTTTTGTTAAAAGACTTTTAACATGTTAAGAGGGTTTGTCAATTAATTTGCAAACAGTTCGTAGAAATCAATTCTTTATTGCCTCTTTTCTCTGGTTGCCATAAGCTGAAATCATAGATCCATTGAAGTTAGTAGTTAAAAGCAACAAGATTTTTCAAAACTTTTCTTGTATTGAAGCTACGTAGGCCTAGTACGAATTCTGTATAGATTACGCAAAAGCGCGCTTTTTTTTATTGATCCTCATTACCTAAAAGTTTTTATACTTTTTTGAAAATAATAAATTGGGAAAAATACTTTTTAAAAACAAAAGCACTATTTGGATTAAAGTTGCTTTAAATCAATATTGTAACGTTGAACTATTACAAAACGACCAAAAATGTTGTAAAAATCACGGACATACTTATTGCTGCTTGGGTTTCCCAAATACTGAACGGTTTATTTTCAAGATGGCAAATCATCCCCGAAAAGTTTAATGTAACTTTTTACAAAACATTTTTATTTTTGTGCATTTTTTCCAAAACAAAATTTTTTGAAAACGTGTTTCAAAAATGATTTGTATGCTTTCTTATTTCAGATATGCATCTTGGGCGACGTAGGAGGAATGCGATTAACGACATTGTGAAAAGAATAATGCCGTTTATTTTTATTAAATGACGTTGCCGTGCAATTCAATTTTGTTGGACGTCACGGCAAAAGGGAATTTGGGGCAACCAAACTGTTTAAAATTATATTCGATTAGTTCTATTTATGTAAGCGTTTGTTTATTTATAGCTAGTAAGTCTACAGGCAACGTCCTTTTCAAATGTTTGCTGTAAATGTGGGCAGAAATTGTTCTGTAGAAACTTTTTTTGTTAAAGATGTGCCAATACAAAAAACTACAATATATTGCAAAATTAATTTGACGTTGATATCAAGTGAGAATTTTTTTTTGCTTTATTTAATATATACAGGCTAATTGTCTAATTATATTTACCTTTCTTATATTCCATTAATTCAAACAAAGCGCTGATCGTACATTATCCATATTTTGTACAAACCTAACTATCACAAACAAAGCAGTTGGGTAACTGCTTGTTATATAAGTTATGTTTGATTACCGTTTTTTTAATAAAAATTCATATTAGCAGACCTATAGCGTAATATCAACTCCCTCCAAAATAAAAAGATTTAAAGAAAAACTACATTTTAAAATTAAATATATTGCCCTTAAAATGATTTTGAAAAAAATTCTGTTAATTTCTGATATTTAAAACGCCAATATAGCATTAATACTATGATGGTTAACAATTAGGCGTTCATGTTAAAAGAGCAACCTTTTTTTAAAATAAATATTTAAAAGTTTTATTCTCCTTTTTAGCTTTTCAGAGCAAACATAGAAAAAAAATTCATATCATATTAAAAGCAATATTATCCAGTTCTAGATAATAAAAAAAAATTATTCCCTTCCCCCCTTAAAATTAAGCTCTCTCAAAAACCTTTTATAACCTTTTTTCAGCTATCTTTAACACAAAGTCATTTTTTACAATACGAAAATTGATATCAAATAAATATAAATTTTTTTAAAAAAAGGACCAATGTTTCCCCTCTATCAATTTACCAAGTAACAATCTATGCCTAAAAACCCCCCCAAAAAATATATTTATGTCAAGTTTTTTCAATTATATAAAATTTGAAGTGTATTATGTTTGCATATTCTTTCCGTGCCCAATATTTGACTTTAAAGCAATAAAAAGATCTATAATTGTACTTTGTAATTTCTTTAACATCGTGTTTTATGAACGGGAGCTTGTTTCACCAATCAAAAAATAAAATAAAAAGTAAGAAAATCAAATACAAAAAAAAACAGTCCTACAAAGCAATTAAAAGATGGCATAAAAAAATAGACGGAGATAAATTTTTTGATTAAATTTCAATAAGGTAAAGTTGTTTTTTACTTGGGCTATTGTTTCCAAAAATCGACAAATTTATTGGATAAAACAGAAAGTCCTAAAAATGCTTTTAAAAATATAAAAGATTTAGTGGGTTTTCTTATTCAAATAAAGTCGTCTATTACTTCAAAACAATAGAGCAAGCGCGCTTTAACAAAGTTTGTGGTTTAAATCGGGTATTAAAGAGGGTAAATTGAAAAAAAAACAAATAAATTTCAAATGAAGACTAAAAATAATCATCATAATCTAATTCTGCTTCGCCAACTAACAAAGACTTTTTTTCATCTTAACTTTAATTTTATATGTACCCGTGGCCGCGATAAACTTACAAATAAAAAAGGACTCATAATGGGTAAAAAGTAAAACAAGCCTGCTGTAAAATAAAGATTTTAAAAAATTGTGTAAAGTATCGTTGCGACCTCGCGAAACAAACTTGGCAATTTTCCCGAGTAGCGATCCCAGGTTAAAAAACGCCGATCAACTAACTGATCGAGTCTTTCAACCAATCAACGTTTCGTCAAAAAATTTAAACCATGACAGATTTTAATTTGTCGTATTTTTCTCATGATTTGTCGGACAAAAACTTAATAAAATGTTATTATTTTTTTCTAACTTTTTAATAATTTAACCTTCGATGCACTAGATATTACAAAAAATTTATCAAATTCCAATATTAAAAAATTGTAAACAATTACTTTTAATTAAGATTATTATTTTAGGAGCAGTGAGGAAACATCCTCTTTCCAAATCTGGAAAAAGAAACGAAATTGAAAAGTGTGTTGAAGTGGCTTCGAGGCAGCCGCGACCGTGACGGCAGAAGAATAAAAAGAGTAAAAGCTTCAGACTGTTGATATTTTGTAGTCTTAATTTTTGTATGCTCAAATTCAAAAATAAAAAACTAACTTTCGATTAGTCAAAAATTGATTATTAAAATGTACTAGTTTTAATAAAGAATGGGAAATCGACTAAACAAAGGATGTAGGTATAAATTGGTTTTGTGGTTTTTTTTAGTCTTGTTTTAACATTGTGTAAAAAATTGTAATTTTCGAAGCAAGAATTTTTAAAATCATCATAAAACTCGTGCAGAAAGTTGCAATAAGCCACCGTGAAACTCTTACAAGAAATGCGATTAAATTATCATTAAAGCCATGCAGAAAATTGGCATAAAACCATCATGAAAACGGTGCAGAAAATTGGCATTAAACCACCTCGAATACCATACAGAAAGCCAGTGTTAAACCATGATGAAACTCGTGCAGAAAATTGGCATTTAGCCATCATGAAAACCGTGTAGAAAATCGGCATTACGCCACCATGAAAACCGCCTAGGAAATCGGCATTAAACCATCATGAAAACCGTGTAGGAAATTGGCATTAAACCACCGCGAATCCCATACGAGAAATCAGAATTAAGTCATCATAAAAACCGTGCAGAAAATCTGCATAAAACCATCATGTAAACGGTGCAGTAAATCGGCATCAAATCATCGTGGAAACTGTACAGAAATCTGGTGTTAAACCACCACAAAACCCGTGCAGGAAGTGGGCATTAAGCCACCATTAAAACAGTATAGAAAATCGGCGTTAAACTACCGCGAACCATGTACTGAAGATTGACATTAAACCATCATGAAAGCCGTGCAGACAATTGGCATTAAGCCGCCACGAAACCTGTACGGTTAAACCAATGTGGGGTCCTGAAGTGACCCCACATTGGTTTAACCGCACAGGTTTAATTTAAGGAAATTTTTATAAATTTTTAAAATTTAAGGAAATTTTTATAAAGGTTTGTTGGTGACCGCCGAAAACTTTGGAGATATCATAAAGAAGTACGGTCAATTACTTTCTGAAACTGATCCTCTAGAATCCTAAGCATTACAATTCATTCCACCTATTTTATAAGACAAGGGTCGGCAGCCCAGAGTTATAAACCGACTAGTTCAGACCCGAACCCAAAAATATAAGTCCAAACTGGAGTTTGATTTCAAGCTCTAAATAGGCCCGAAAGTGCCTTAAAGTTAAGTTTGGTCTAAAACTTTAATACAGTGATCCCTAAACTTTTCGAGCAGGGGACCGGGTATGAATATTTTTGGACCTCCTCGGGCCAAAGCTGGAGACTAAAAAAACAAAGGTCTTCACTTCGATTCGACCTCTGATTTATTTATTTTTCTCCCAAAATCATAGTGATATCTAAAAAAAAAGGTCTTCACTTCGATTCGATCTCTGATTTCACTATTTTTCTCCCGAAATTCCCGACATAATTCTATCCGACTGTGGCTCAGAATGAGTGCATATATTTTTTAAAAGAGCTCCGCAGGCCGGATAAAAAGTTTTCGTGGGCAGATCCAGCTCGCAGCCGTAGTTTGGGCACCACTGCTTTAATACGTTAATTCTTGTTCCTTCAAATAAACTTTTAAGATTTGCGTAACCAAATATACCGCACGGATTAGGGGCGATGAGAAAATATTGTTGTTTATCTGTAAGCTGCGCACTGGTTCCAAATTAGACCCAAAATTGTTCTCAAACTTAGGCCCAAACCGACCCAGAAAACCCGATCCAACTTACAACTCTGCGGCAGCCTACGACCCGAGACGTGATAGGTATTAAAAGAATACGGCCCGCCACCTCGTTTACCATCTTATTTTTGGATGTAAATGTTTTAAAACAATGTATGGGTCAGTTAAATCTAGTCACAGCAGTGGTACAAAATCTGGTGTAGAGTAAAAAAGGTTTTCACTTTAATTTTAGTGAGCTTGCTTCTTGCACGTTAAAAAAATAGGGAAAACAAAATAAATGATCTTCAGTTTAAATTTGTATGACGTTAAAAATAATAAAACACCATCAGCTACTACTGTATTATGTCACTAAAAAACAATCAATGCAAGAAAGACCTTGACAGCTGGAAAAAAGTACGCCCAGCCATAACATTATAAATTTGATTTTTGGCCCGTGACATGCAAAAGGTTGCAGATCTTTTTTCTAGGAGAGTGAGCCAAACGTCGATTTCGACTTTGTTTCAGGAGCTGCTTGTTTTATTAGTTTTTGTCAATTGACTATCTGCCAAACCAACAAAATAAATTTTAGTTGTAACTTCCAGGTGTGGGTTGTATCATATTTAAAACCAATTGAAAAAAGGTTTTAAAGCAGTAAGTAGGAAAAATTACCAAGATACAAACTGTTTGAATTGATTAAAATATCCTCACAATCATCAATAAAAATATAAATCATTTTTCGCTCTTTTATAGTAACCAACATTTAACGAATTAACTAAAACTCTATGAATTTCATTCTTACTTTTAACCAAAATTTAACCGTTAGTTTTTAAAGTTAATTGGGCATTAATGGACATTTTTTGCGCTTCGAAGTAACCTGTTACGTCGTTCGCGTAAATATTTGCCACGTAAGTATCGCTAGCGAGTTTCGAGCCAGCGCGTCTTTTGTATTAACGCTGAGTGATCAGCGCTACCTTTTAGTGTGTTCTCGCGCGGCTGTTGGCCAACGAGTGATGCCACGTTGCAAGGGTGAGTTTTTGACTTGAGCTGGCTGTGACTTGGCATTTGGACAGAGTCTTTAGACTTTATTTGGCTGCTATATATTTGTCCCTTTGGACGTTGTCTACCTTTGGTAGAGGTTTTGGTAGTTTTGATTTCCTTTGCTCGTCCGCCCAACATTTTGGTGTGTTTGTGGACAATGTGTCTACGTATTGAAGTTAATTAATGTAATATTTTTTTAGAAAACCGTTTCCGACAAGCGCCGCAATTATTGTTTTGTTTTTAATAAAATAAAATCATAAATCTGGTGCTGGTCCTGAAGCGCGTTTGTGCGGAACTGGAAGGACGAGGCAGTTTTGCGACTCCGTCACATAACCAATTAAAAGGCGATGTTTTTATTTGGATAATTCAAAAACACATCTTATCATAAATTACAAATTTTGTGGATAAGCAGTATTTGAAAATAAAAATAATGAAACAAATTTTATCTTTTCAAAATAGCAACTGCAATAGTTGACCGAGATCAGCAATTTTCTGCATTAAGAGACAGAGAGAGAGAGAGAGAGAGAGAGAGAGAGAGAGAAATGAAAAACTGTAAAAATACTGTTGCCAACTACGGCAGGAAAAATTAGTTTTCATAAAAAACTCATTTTGCTCGTATAGTTATTGTAAGCAAATAAATTATTGTTGTTACTGGTAAGAATTTTACCAAACAGAAGGGAGTTTTTAAGAAAATATTTAATAAAGTAAAACCACGATTTGTCGAATTAAAAATTATTGGCAAAAAAAGAAACAAAAGTATGCAAGTTTTGATGTAAAAATGTGCTTTGCTGTGGCTTGTGTGCCTTGCCTTCAATTCTTTCGATGATTGGATCTACTCAACATGAACTTGCTAAATTTCTCGCTGCCTTATTACAACCCGTATTAGAGCTTTACTTAACTAATTGCATTAGTGATTCATTTTTTTTCGCTAAAATGATACAACAACTCGAAGTAAATTGTAATGATTCAATTCTTTGTATATTTGATATTTGCAGTTTATTTATTAACGTACCTTTAGCAGAAACCATTGAATTCATACTGAAACACTTTATGACGGTCACCTGCCTACTCCAGTTATTCCTAAACATATTTTTATTGAACTGATGAAAACTGCAACTACTTCAGTTGAATATAGCTTTAATAACATTATGTACAGGCAAATTGATGGAGTTTCTATGGGTAGTCCCCTTGGTCCCGCTCTGGCAAATATAGTTGTTGGCTATTATGAATCAAAGCTTTTCAATGAAATCTCAAAACCTATCGTTTACTGTCGTTACGTTGATCACACTTTTCTCTTTTTCACAAAGAAACTGACTTCCAAAAATTTTTAAACTTTTTTTAACTCTCTTTACCCTTCCTTAAAATTGATCAATGAAATTGAAACTAATTGTTCTATGTCTTTTTGGATGTATTGTTACTAAATTTAATACTAAATTTATCACTTCAGTCTATCGAAAGCTCACTTTCACAGGTCTATATATTCATTGGAATTCGTTTGGACCAAAACAACGTAAAACAAATCTTATTTACACTTTAACACATCGAGTCTTAAAAATTTGCTCTAAATCTACCCTAAAACACAAATTAGACAATAATTGCTTTATCCTCGTAGAAAATGGTTATCCAGAATTGATTATTCATTCAAGAATTTCCAAAAAACTTTTACGTTTCCAACAAAGCGCAAATGAAGATCCAAAAAACGACCTGTCTATTTAAAATTACCTTGGTCTGGCGAAAATTCCCTGAAACTGGATAGAAAAATAAAATCATTTATTAGTCATTGCTTTGGAGCGGTCCAACCACGAGTGGTCTTTTTTACCAGACGAATTTTACCTGCAATGTCGGTACGTGGGTCGAACGTCCCAACCTTTGCAGGACAAAATCCGCCAGCATGTGCCGAAGTCTATTCGGAACAGAACCGATCAAAAACAAAAACAACCAGAACGCCAAGTTAAATCAGCTAATTCTATACCTCCTTGTGACTCAGCGATTAAAAATCAATTGTTACACAACCGAAAATGTGCATCTCACTACTAGGACAAACAATTTTTTATTCTTTCTAAAGCACGATCCGATTTTCGTTTATCAGTCTTAGAATCATTTTTTATCACTCTTGGTAAACCATTTGTGTAGACAGAAAGAGTTTGTTTACAAACATAAATTATTAGTATAAATGAAAAAAAAAATCTTTTTAGTTCCAAATTTTAACACAAAACTTGTGTACCTACTTTTGTTTCTTTTTTTGCCAAATAATTTTTACATCGACAAAACGTGGTTTTACTTTATTAAATATTTTCAATTATTATAACTGTTACTAACCTTAATTTTTAGCTAATCGGAATCAGTCTTAAAACTTTTCAAATACTACATTCAGCTCTTCAATTCATTTTAGTAAAACCCCCTGAAAGAGCTAGACGAAAATGTTCGAGTTTTTCAAAACAGCTTTTTTTAAGGCTACTCATTTAACAAAAAATTTTAAATGAAACACTTAAAAGTTGGTTTTAAGAGCTATTTTAAAGTTTTGTACTAGAAAAAACTTTTTACATACTGTACATAACATGTTGGCAAGCTGTTTCTGAAACTTTTTTTGCTGATCCTTTGTCTTCAAATGAGAATTTAGTTCTCTGTAGATGAGGAGGTCTGGGGGGTCGTGAAAGTTTTTGATAAACAGCTTAAAAAGTGAAATAATTAAAAATGACTATTACAATGTATGTTTATATAAATTTTATAAAATGTTTCCCGGTCATGAGGTGCGGCCTTGGTCTTACCACACAGTGGATTCTGTGTATTCCTTGCGCGGCAAAGCCGGGAATCATTTCCAGCTGCTTGTGATCGAGATGTTGTCGGGCTCGCGTGGTCTAGTGGTGTTGTCTCCTGCGTGGTAGACCACATGTAGCGAGTTCGATTGGCAGTGAGATATGCATCACTGACGAGCTCTAATAAGAGCGAAACTCGAGTCTGGTGCTTCTCATTTTTAAGCAGTTTGGTTTCTAATACAATGTATGTATAACAAGGATAGGAAACCTATGGCTCGCGAGCCAGATGTGTCTCTTTTGATGACAACATTTGGCTCTCAGATCAATCTACGG
This sequence comes from Diplosoma virens, assembly GCA_963680785.1. Classification (NCBI taxonomy): domain Eukaryota; kingdom Metazoa; phylum Chordata; class Ascidiacea; order Aplousobranchia; family Didemnidae; genus Diplosoma; species Diplosoma virens. Next base: position 26,877,178 of record OY796884.1, read on the forward strand.
TGACATTTCTCAAAGAGTTCACTTTCATGTAAAAAAATTATTTTATTAAAAACCTTTTCTAGTTTTAAAAGTTAGCAAATTTATCCAAATTTTGTATACAGTATGTAACTAGTTTTTCTTTATTCGAGTTCTTTAGTTAATGTTTGCAACATTTATAAAATTTATAAAATTTTGTAAAAAGTTGACCAAAATTGCAGTCAAATTTTTGATAGGCTTTGTTATCTAATACAAGGCTTCTCCAACTTTTTGTTCTGCGAGCCGTTTTAACCTGCAGCAAATTTTGAAACTTCTTCGAAATTCGTGGAGCATTTAGACGAGATTTCTTGATTTTTGTCCCCAAATGTAGGTGTTGTCTAAAAAAAAAAAAAAAGGTCTTCATTCGAAATCAAGCTCCGACTTCTTTATTTTCCTTCTCAATTTCAGGTATTTTCTAAAAAAAAGAAAATGGTGTCAAACTCCGTTTTATCTATTTTCGTTTCCAAATTCAAGTGTTGTCTAAAAAAAGGTCTTCACTCAGAATCAAGCACTGATTTGTCTATTTCTGACCCAAATTCTCTGTTTTGTTGATTACATGTACAATAACCGCCGCAGGTTGGAAATCACTAGACTAAATTTTTCAAAATGTTTCGTGACACTACTGGGATTCTCAAAGTTTCGCGGCACAAAGCACAAAAAGCCAATTTGTTTCGCGACCCCAAAAATTATTTACGCTACTCTCAGTTTGAGAAACCCTGGTCTAATACAACAAGATGGAATTTTTATTGATATAATCGATTTATTTCAATTTTTAGCAACGAGTTGCTATATACGAGTATTTTGTACATAACTCGTAAGAATTTGCAATTACACGAAATTATAGTATAAACATTTTCAGCAAAAACACAAAAAAAGCAATAATCAGCAGTTTATTTTGTTCAAGAATATGATACTTTTTTTCTTTTCAAGTTTTTCTACGAAAAACATATTTTTGTTTTTGTAATTCTGTGAATTACTTCAATAATATAACTTCATGATATACAGAGACATAAAAAATCTCTTGTTAACACTTCTCGCTTCATTGCTGTCTGGGCTTTTACCAGTTGCGGCGTAATTGTCGTACTCCTGCCAAACAAAACAATGAAAAAGTTTTTCAAAATAATTCATAAATTTCACGCTTATGTTGATTTAAATTCGAACTTTTTTCTTATAAAAAATTCTTAATTTTAACCGTCACTTAGTGACGCAGGTGTGTCCCTGTGCAACGTATCCGGATCTGCATCTGCACTCGTAAGAATTACCGGAAGAAATGCAAGTAGCGCTCGGGTGGCATTTGTTGTTTTGACAAGGGTCATATGCTAAATAACAAATATGCGTGATGAAATGGCACAAATCGTTTTTCCGAGTTTTCATTCGAGTTTGTAAGAAATGGCAAGCTTAGTGCAAGTAATACTAACCAACGCAATTCTTTCCGTTTCCTCTGTATCCAATCTGGCATTTACATACGTGTGTGTATTCAAACATACCTTTCGAGAATGTCGCGTGTTTGTGACACGTTTTATTATGACAAGGATCGGCGTTTACACAAAACATCAAGTAATTTAACTCGATAATTGTTATTTTTATACCAACAGTCATATTGTTAGCAAAAACTTTAACTGTTGTTTGGAAATCGAAATAAGATAACAATGTTTGATGATTTTTTAAACAATTAAACGCTTTTGTGCAACATGAAACAATCGAAGTGGTAGCACAACATAAACGCTATTTGCTTAAATATACCTTTGAAAAACTAAACTTTGAAAGACACATTTAAAATCGCAAAGCTTTAAAACGAATCGAATAAATTTCTATTTGACATACTTGCGCAACGGAAACCCTTTCTAACATATCCGTCGATGCATTTGCAAGTAGCGTGGGATTCATTGGCTACACATTCAGAATAGGCTGGGCATTTGTAATTCTTGCAAGGGCTGATATCTAAATAAAAAAGAATAAAAAGGTAACTTGAAGGCATGTCATTACATTTATTTAAAAACATAAAAAATATTTTGTTGGTCAAAGAAATTAAAAGCAAGAGGAATTTAACAAAGATTTGCCGTTTTACAGTTTAATCTGCAGAAAGATCACTGCAAATTAACACGAATAAGAATTCGAAACATTTATTGCGTGCTCGTGTCGAAAATTGCGGTTGCAATAGTTTTTTCAGACTCGTGTTAAAATAAAATCTTTTTCAAAGCTTTTTTGTCGTACGAAATGATCACACATTACAAAAAACGATTCTATTTACTTTTAAAAATAAGATAATTTTGCTTTTTGTTTTTTAATAAAGATTTTTCTACAGTGCTTTGTTATAAAAAATTATTCACAAGTATTTTTAGGAACAGGTCAATTTCTTGGCTAGAAAAAAATTACTTAAAACACTCACTTTTACAAAACTTTCCATTCCCTATGGTGCCCGGTTTGCATACGCACGAATATTTGAGTGTTTTGATATTGGTGTAAACCAGTTGGCAAGTGGCGTATTGATGACATCCATTGCATGGATCTTGAACTAAAAACACAACCAAGCGTTCACGCGCGATCACAGTTTCAATCACTTACGGCGCCCGCTTTTCAGTTTTGATATACAGTATAATATTAAACACGTGTAGTCGAAAATGACGTCACACGGGGAATTCCCTTAATTTGAACAGCGTGACGGTATGAGCAGTAATGATATTGATATGGGTGAGATAATTCAATTGATAAATTGCCATGAAAATAAAACGGCTGAACCGTAGGTTCTGCGAATTGCTTCCCGGGTACAAAATGATAAGATGTACTATGAATGGTCTAATCAGTCACAATCACTCTTTTTTAACAATTATATCATTTTTTTTTAAAAACATTTCCGGAGTTTTTGATATTTTTAATTTGTGTTGTTGCTTTGATTAATTATCTTTTTAAAATTAAAAAAACTTCCCCTATTGATAAAGATTTAATAAAACAAAACAGTACTTATACTATTTGTTTAATTGTTTTTTTCACAAAATATTAGTGTATTTTTAGTAATAGTTAAAGTTTGTTTTTATTTGCATCCAAACGAACAAACAATAATTGAAAACAACATAGAGCAGTGGTAATAAATTGGGAGGCGGCAACTGAACGATATTTGTGTGCATTTAGCGTGGACGAGAGACAGATAGTCCATGGCACAAACGTTCGATTCCAGTTTGTTGCATGTTGAAAGAGTTATTTTAAAAGATTCTTGCGGCCGAGACAAATACACTAAAGACTCAAATCAGAGTTTCCTACATTAAACTTATTATTTATAGCATTTTTTTATCAAAAAATTAATTATTAGACCTTATCTTGTAACCACTATGAACGAAGAAGCACTGGTGTACCTGTGCAAGTAAAACCATTCCCCACATAACCGTCCTTACATCTGCAACTGAACACGTCCGTGCCGGTTCCCCGGCATATGGCGTTGACGTCACAAGGAAAAGGTTTTATTTGGCATCGGTTGATGTCTGTGAAAAAAATTAATGTTTTTATTTAAAGCAGCTAAAATCGCTTTCCACTTCTTTGACTGTAAGGTTTCGTGCAGGGAACCAGTACGGTTTAAATCAACTGGGTAAAAACAAATTTAACCATTTAAATTCCTTGACTAAGAACGGATATTCAATCAATATGAAGATTACGAACGCCAAAATAACAATTTTGTTAACTGTAATGGGCAGTAATAAACAATAACATTTTCTCTGATTGATAACCGTATAATACCAACAACAAGGTTTCAAAGTGAACAAACAAACTTATATGTTTTTATTTCTATAAACTCAAATATTAAAATAAGTTATTTAAAAAAATCTTACTTGGGTAGCCTGCAAGCGCCAATTCTAAGACACATACAAAACTGATTGCTATTGTCAGCGTCGATGCGGCCATCTTCTTTGCAGTTGTTTGCAAGGACTATTTTTAAACAGTAAAGAATGTTTTGAACTGAGTCTACTGAAAAGTTCGTTATATTTATACCAGGTTGATATGCTAATCAATTCGTCGCGTGATATTACTAAAGCTCGTGATTCAGTAAAATTTCAACTTTTCTAGGAATTATCAACCGGTATTTTCGTCTAGCTGCAACGACTATGCAATGCAACGACAAAATTCAAATGCCAGATTTCTGTCGGACTGGGTTTTAAAGAACAACTTTAAAATAAACTTAAATATAAATTGTAAAATTTTAATATTAAAAATTAGCGTCAACTTTAACAACTTTGTTTTAACATTTTGGTAAGTTTAACTTTTATCAAATTTTAAACGAACACATGCAACAATCAATGTGCATTATTTTTTTTTACAAATGCATCAGAAAAGCATATGGATTTTACGCACAAATTATCAAGAATTTCAAAGTCCAAATTTTTGTTGCTCTTTACAGTAACGTAGGCTATATTCATTGTTATTCAATCAGTTTACTGAATCAGCTTTTGTAATCTTTGGAAGAGATTATAAAAATCAACTTTTAATTACTGTTAAAGGAAATGCAAAAAAGCATACCGGGTTTTCCCGAAAATAAGACAGGGCTTGTATTAATTTTCACTCTAAAATATGACTCTAGGGCTTATTTCTGGGGATGTGTTTTATATTCATCTATCAAAAACAAAGTTACAAAACAGCGAATTATGAGATTTCTAAATATACAAAAAATATGAAAACCTATCCGCATTTACATATGAATAATACGTTTTATATTAAAAAATTACTAACTTAAGACCCGTTTTCAGTACGAGCGTGGAAAAGATTATTCTTTGTTGGTTTTATTGATTTTTTTTGTTTTGCTTAGCGCTCACTGATAAAGGTCTAAAAATAGAAAAACATTTGTAAGCTTATTTTCTTTTTACTCAGAAGACTCGAATTGTTTTTTCTATTTCTCAATCAAAAAACATCAAAAAACTATTTTATTATCATAACTCATAGCAAAGCAAAAGCAACAACCATTATCTTTAATTTATTAAGAAACGTTGTGTCAGAAAAATTAAGTATTTGTCTGGATGCTTATCGTAAAATTGATCGCTTGATGAAGTGCGTTCCTGCACTGTCGAAATTATCCAAGTAAATAGGTCTTGCATTTAGTTACAACTTGATACTTAAAAGAGCTTAATATAAACTCGGTTAAAATGCAAATATAAACTATGGCATTTCTAATATCAAAAATAAATCAACCTTAAAATTTGTTCAGTGTCTGGTTTTAAAGTGATAACTATTGACTTTGCTAAGTAAAGGTCTCATGTAAATATCTCATAACTCTATTTTAAGGATTTAAAACTGTTATTTATATGAAATTATTTTGTTTTGTTAGATTAGTTGCAGCGTTCTTAATGCTTTACTTTTGCAAAGCTCAACTAAACATAAACTCTTAAGACAAATACATAAGCAAAAACTCTCACTGTAAAACAACTTTTAAAATGTGCATAAGTTTTTACCAAACTGTAAACCAGTGGTCCCCAAACTACGGCCCACGAAGACTTTTTATCCGGCCCGCGGAGCTCTTTTAAAAAATATATGCACTCATTCTGAGCCATACTCGGATAGAATTATGTCCGGAATTTCGGAAGAAAAATAGTGAAATCAGAGATCGAATCAAAGTGAAGACCTTTGTTTTTTTTAGTCTCCAGCTTTCGCCCGAGGAGGTCCAAAAATATCTATATCCGACCCCATCCTCAAAAAGTGTAGAGATCGCTGCTTTAAACCATCTATTTTTTAAAAAATTTGTGTTTATATTAATAGCACATAACAAAGTCTGACTTATACTCAATGTAATCTAAACTCTTATTTACATGAATTCTTTTTAACTTATGTAAAAAATATAATCAGTTTAAAGATTAGCGAATTACATGTATTTTGTTTGTACTATGCAAATGAACATTTCATACTTTTTATAATAAAGATTCTCTATCAAAATGGTTTGAAGCGAAATTGAAAGATGATCGAAGTCAATAAGATGAGATTACAAATGAAACGGAAGCCAACCGCAACAGCGGGCTTTCTCAGTGTGAAATATTGGTTTAGAAAGGTTTATGTAAAAGGTCAATAACATGCAAATCTATGGTCAGCAAAACTCAACGGGAAGTAATAGGATTTATGAGGAAGACGTTTCACCTAGCTTTAAAAAACAAAACCTACTAATGTTTATTGAACATTATTTTTGAAAGGGTAAAATCTGATTCAATTAAAAAACAAAAATAATATTTATTAACATTTAGTTTGAAAATTTTTTTAGAAAATAAAGAGTTTTTTATGTAAATGTGATCTTGTTTTATTATTTTAGGGAAACGAGAACTTGAAAATTAATTCGGAAGAAATAGAACTTCGCCACCTATTCTGCTTCCTCGCATTATGGCGTGTTAATTTCAAGAGACTCAAAATTTACTCATTGCTATTCCAAGAACAATTTAATGTTGTCATGAAGTCCGGAAACCTGAACGTTGTCATAAGATAACAGGCATAACGTTACAAAAGTAAAAAACCAAATTATAAGTAAAAAATATAAAAAAAGAAATTTTAATCGTAGAGCAATATTTTGGCATCTCCGCAAATAGGTCGGGGTAATAGCTTGAAATTTGCTATATGTGTAGCACCTCGGACACTTTTTTGCAAGTTAGGTAAATAAACAGAGATATGAAACAAAATAAACAAAGTCTTTGTCATAAGCATTTTTTAATATTAAGAATATTACATGTGAAACAAACAATCTAAACACAAATAAAAACTTGAGTTTTAAACGTTGAAGTGTCGTGTTCTCACATCTGATTATATATGACTCCTTATATTTGTCTCTTGTTTGTGCACTTGAGTAAAATAAAAATTTAATTAAGAACCTGAAAAGCATTTTCATGATAAAACTATTAAAAGTTTTTCGTGCGTTCAATTTTGCTTCTGTTTTACAATAAGAAAAACAAAATATGCAATATATATTTATACATTAAAACAAAACGAATTTACGTAATCTTTGTTATCTCTTTAAGTAAAAAAAACGTTATGTGTTGATACACCCTTGCAGGTCAGTTGATACAGTAGCAGGTTAGTTGATACATTTAGTATCAAGCCATAAAAACGGAATGTTTGTTCACCTTTTAACCATACAGTTTAAGAATCACAACAAAATATATAATAATTAGTGTAAGGATATTTACATTTTACATTGGTTTGAGTTTAATTAACTAAAAAGTTACGGGCATCTAAATGAAACACAGCATAAACACATATATTAAATTAAACTTCAACAACAAACTATTACTTTTATCACGACTCAAAACTCAGCAACTGTTTGTATGTAGCTGCGAAAACCTTTAAACTAAAACTTAACAACAGTCACGTGTTGATTAGATTGTCAGAAAAGCGTCAATGGCTCACAACAAAAGCGCTTCGTAAACTTATTGCAAGGCTCAACAACATTTTCCCTTCGTTAAAATAAGAGTTATACATAAGTCTTAATGCATCATGAGCTGCTACGTAAAATAACGAAAAAGAAGAATACACAAAATTTACAGAACACAACAACGACTCAAAACAAGAATTACAGTAGTAGTAAGTTAGGTGATCCGGTGGCCGCCTATCGCGAGTAGATCTGCGCAATTCAGGTTCATTTTAGCCCAGATGGTAGGTGCTTTCTCGCAGCCTGGGCCGTGAGTAAGTCTGTTCATTGATGTTAAAGATGACAGACCGAAACCGAACCTACCAAAACGAAAGAGTATCCACCCATTCCGATGTTTAGTATGGGTCTGCTAATTGGCAAACGTCCTTTTCAGGACGGGGCAATGCCTGGATAAAACTGCCCTTTTCGGGGCACATTGCCAACAAGTTCCGAAGACCCAATACTCTTCAGCTGAACATCGAAGACCTCACTGCAAGCAAAATGAACGTTCTTCATCACCTCGCTATGCAGTCTGAGGCACTCGTCATCCTACTGCAGGAGACCCACTGCACTGATGCAGAAAAGTTGGTACTTCCGAACTACCAACTAGCTGGGTCTTCTTTAAGCAGGATGCATGGCCTTGCCACGTTTTTCCTCGAGCGACTGAGATACACACTTTTGGACCAATCTCCACCGACATCGAAGATCGAGTGGCTGTGTGTGGACGTTGATGTCTATAAAATAGTCAACATCTACAAACCACCGCCAACGCGATTGCGAACCGTGGATCTCCCAGTGTTTCATCACCCCTGTCTGTACGTTGGCGATTTTAATTGTCGTCATGCTGACTGGCGTTATGATGACAACAATCAAACCGGTGAGTGCTTGGCTGGATGGGCAAGTATTAATTGTCTTGCCCTCCTATACAGTATAATGCCAAGGACGCTGTCATTTTTTATTCCGGCCGCTGGAACACTAGCACCAATCCGGATCTAGCTTTCGCTAGCGTAGGTCCAAACAGTTGCTTACCGGATAGACGTGTCCTTGAAAAGTTCCCCAGATCACAACATCGACCATCGCTTATTCCATGTTGGGATGCAGAGTGTAAATCCCTCTATAAAATCTTTCTGCAGTCTCCTCAGGGAGACGACGACTCAAGTTTGGCTGCTCCAGCTTTGCTTGCCAAGCTTGACAGGAAGTGGAGGGATTGACGGTCCGACGCAGTTCGAAGTATTGACTTCTCACACTCTAGTCGAAAAGCGTTGAGTATTTTGAACAACCTTACTGGTAGGTCACGACACTCTCCTCGTTACTGTCCCGTGTATATATATTCTGACGAACCATTGCATTTATCCAGACAATATATTTCGACGAACCATTGCATTTATTTGCGCTGGGAGTGATTGTCACAGACTTTGTTTTGGAATCCTAAAGAACCAGTTGAACAAGGTAACTAAAATACATGCGCTGAAACAAAGCTGTGTCTAATTTTATTTTATTTCGGCTCAAGAAGTAGTTTGTTATAAGCCTGAAGCTTCTATACAAATTAACGCACTTGCCAATCTACGCAATACAATCAAAGAATTCTTTTTCCACGCTCTGCGCCCAAATTTACGCTTTCTGAAATTACTTTACTCGAGTCCTCTTTCAAATGATTTCTCTATTCGTCTCTCTGTGTGATCGGGCGAGCGTATATATAGACAACAGAGATGAGCGGAGTCACTTTTTTTGGGGTCCGAATCCAGTCCGGCTCCATTGATTTAAACTCCAACTCCAATCTTACTTCATGTTAGTAAAATTTCATATACTGTATACAAACAAAAAACAAAATCTTTTTACAATAAGTAAGTTGGCCGTACTTACTAATTAATCAGCCAAACAATGATCCACCAATGTTTCAAAAGGCATTCCAAAGTCTGATAAACTTTTAAAAAGTACTTTTTAAAGGTTTTCTGCTGTTTTTGCCTATTTAAATTCTTTCACACATATCACTCTTAATTGAAGAAGATTGCTGCTGATAAAATGTATGGTAATAATAAAAATTACAAGATCTTAGATCTGTTTATAAATCTGTGGTAATACCAACTAAACTATATTTTTTAATAGCCTTATTTACTTCCTCTATCAGCTTTTCATTTGAAGATGATGCACTTTTTTCTATACTTCTTTTTATAGTGAATCTGGAAGAAAGTATTGCTTTTGCATCAATAATGACATGTGTAGCTCCAACTTTTATCATTGGATTTGCAAACTGTATTAATCCATCACCTTCCACTGGGCCCAGATGGTAGGTGCTTTCACGCAGCCTGGGCCGTGAGTAAGTCTGCTCATTGATTTTAAAATGACAGACCGAAACCGAACCTACCAAAACGGAAGGGTATCCCCACCCATTCCGATGTTCAGTGTGGGTCTGTTAATCGGCAAACGTCCTTTTCAGGACGGGGCAATGTCAGGATAAAACTGCCCTTTTCGGGGCACATTGCCAACAAGTTCCGAAGACCCACTATTCTTCAGCTGAACATCGAAGGCCTCACTGCAAGCAAAATGAATGTTCTTCATCACCTCGCTATGCAGTCTGAGGCACTCGTCATCCTACTGCAGGAGACCCACTGCACTGATGCAGAGAAGTTGGTGCTACCACACTACCAACTAGCTGGGTCTTCTTTAAGCAGGATGCATGGCCTTGCCACGTTTGTTCACGAGCGACTGAGATACACGCTTTTGGACCAATCTCCACCGACATCGGAGATCGAGTGGCTGTGTGTGGACGTTGATGTCTATAAAATAGTCAACGTCTACAAACCACCGCCAACGCGATTGCGAACCGTGGATCTCCCAGTGTTTCATCACCCCTGTCTGTACGCTGGCGATTTTAACTGTCGTCATGCTGACTGGGGTTATGATGACAACAGTCCGGATGGTGAGTGCTTGGCTGGATGGGCAAGTATTAATTGTCTTGCCCTCCTATATAATGCCAAGGACGCTGCCAGTTTTTATTCCGGCCGCTGGAACACTGGCACCAATCCAGACCTAGCTTTCGCTAGCATAGGTCGAAACAGTCGCTTACCGGATAGACGTGTCCTTGAGAAGTTTCCCAGGTCACAACATCGACCCTCGCTTATTACACCACCAAGGTTTGCTATGGCAGTGCCAAGCATGCCTGTTAAGCGATGGAACTTCCGCAAGGCCAAATGGAGTCACTACATTGCTTTGACGAATAAATTCGCAAAGACTTTGTTGCCGCCTGATTCACTTGATGTGGATGCGGCTTACCAGGACTTCTGTAACATCATTAAGAAAGCAGCCAAGAAGACTATCCCACGCGGGTATCGAAACAACTATATTCCGTGTTGGGATGCAGAGTGTGAATCCCTCTATAAAACCTTTCTGCAGTCTCCTCAGGGAGACGACTCAAGTTTGGCTGCTACAGCTCTGCTTGCCAAGCTTGACAGAAAACGGAGGGATTGATGGTCTGAAGCAGTTCGGAGCATTGACTTCTCACACTCTAGTCGAAAAGCGTGGAGTATTTTGAACAACTTTACTGGTAGGTCACGACACTCTCCTCGTCATTGTCCCGTTTCAGCCGATGCTATTGCATCTCAGCTGGTTAGAAATGGGAAATACGAGGCTGTTGATCGCAAGTCATCTCGATTTGTCTTTCAAGAAGTGTCTGACCTTTGGAGGGCCACAACACCAGACGCAGTAAATATCTCTGACAATTTTTCACAGAGAGAATTTGCTGCTGCACTTCAACATTTAAAACCAGGTAAAGCTCCGGGACCTGATTCCATCTGCCCCGAGCTTATACTCCATGCTGGAGCTGCTTTGAAGTCCTGGTTACGTGACTTCCTTTCTTCCTGTTTGCGCCGACTCAAAATTCCCAAGATCTGGAGAAGAGCGCTTGTGGTCGCGATCCCCAAACTAGCAAAGCCCGTGGGGGACCCAAAGAGTTATCGACCGATATCTCTGCTCTGTGTCCCCTACAAGATCCTCGAGAGGCTTATCTACGCCCGCGTTGAACCATTAATCGATCCACTGCTCCCTAAAGAGCAGGCTGGGTTCCGACGCGGGAAGTCAACCGTAGATCAAGTTGTTCTGCTAACCCAGAACATCGAGGATTCTTTCGAGGCTAAAAAGAAGGCCGGTGCCGTATTTATCAATCTGACAGCTGCTTATGACACTGTCTGGAACCGTGGCCTTACCTGCAAGCTGCTGAGACTACTTCCGGATAAGCACATGGTCAAAATGATCATGGAGCTTGTCCAAAATCGAAGTTTCACCCTTACCACCGGTGACAGCAAGCAAAGCAGGCTACGCCGTCTTAAAAACGGCGTTCCTCAGGGATCGGTTTTGGCTCCCCTCCTATTTAACATCTATACGTACGATCTTCCTTCCATGATTTCCAGAAAGTTTGCTTATGCTGATGATTTAGCATTGTTGCACTCTTCTGGAAACTGGAAGGACTTGGAGGGGACATTAAGCCAAGACATGTCCACACTGTCAGCGTATCTCCAGACTTGGAAATTGAAGCTCAGTCACACTAAGACGGTGGCGACAGCCTTTCACTTAAATAACCGAGAGGCCAAACGTGAGCTAAAGGTCTACAACAATAGTAGACTTTTACCGTTCTGTCCAACCCCTACATACCTTGGGGTAAAACTGGACAGATCGCTCACGTTTCGTCACCATTTAGTGGCATTGCGCAAAAAACTATCATCGCGCGTCACACTGTTGAGGCGACTCGTGGGCTCGGGATGGGGTGCTGGTGCTAAAACACTACGCATAGCCACCTTGTCTCTAGTCTACTCAACAGCTGAGTACTGTGCGCCAGTCTGGTGTCGCAGTGCTCACACTCGCCTCATTGACAATGTCTTGAATGACGCCTTGCGCATAGTTACTGGATGCCTGCGTCCCACTCCAACGGACCACCTACCTGTACTCTCAGGCATCCAGCCAGCTGAGCTTCGCCGACTGGGAGCAACACTCTCCTTGGCTTACCGTGGATCTCTGGACCCCGATCATATTTTGCATGGTCTGTTAAATGGGTCCTCAGATACTGGCCAAGTAAGACTAAGATCCAGACGCCCGTTTGTGCCAGGTGCGCGGAATCTCTTGGACAATCTTGCCAGACTTGGCATCCGCGCCTCTGAATGGACAAATCACAAATGGAACGCGGAGTACTGTGAAAATGCTTCCAGGCTCCGTGCTTTTGTGCCCGGGACCAGTGTCAGGCCTGCTGGGATGGGCTTACCCCGAGCAGCTTGGGTTAAGCTCAACCGCCTGCGGACTGGTGTTGGGCGATTCCATTCGTCCATGCACAAATGGGGTCTCGCTCCTTCACCGAATTGCGAGTGTGGCGCCTCAGAGCAAACCGCAGACCATGTACTAACAATGTGCCCCATACATCGGGCACCACATGGAGCACGCGGTCTGACGGTTTTGGATGACGAAACTCGATGCTGGCTTAATAACATCACTGCCAGCATCTGATCCAGGCAGTGCAGCAGTCTGGGGTAGTAAAAGGATAAACCCTCGGTCCCAGTTCTGTTTGTGTCTGGCCTGAAGTGGATGCCCTTCAAACGATGACGACGACCTTCCACTGCACTTAATGGTCTTACATCTGATACAACAAATGCAACTGAACTATTTAACACTGTGTCTTTTATAACTTTTGACAAGCTCATGTCAGACTTACTAAAATATGCTGTTACTTTAAGATATATTTTTGCATTATATTTGAATTGTTTTAAGTGATCATTTAAATTGTGTTGTTCCACTAGTTGACTTATTATGTTTTAATGCTTGCTTACAAGTTTTACAAATTACATATCCAATACAATCTTTACTTTCAATATGATTTAAATATAAAAATTTTTGCCAAACTGTGCTCTTTCCAGAAGTGTTAGGCGTATTTCGAGCAATTTGTTATTTTCATGAAGTTTGCAAACTTCATTAGAAGAAAAATTTGTGTTTTTGTTAAAAGTAATCAAGGCTGCTCAAAATAAATACCCTAGATATATCAAATCTATTTTACTAAATGTAATAATATTTTATCTTAAATTGAACTTAGAAGCTTAAATAAACTTAACATTGGCAAATAAAAAAAAATCGTATAGATAGGTTATCACCACGGGAAAAAAATCTTTGCATTTATGCCATCATTTTGGTAACAAGACAATCTTTATGCAGGCTACAAATACATATACAATAAAAACTAATATAATACCAGCCACCAGTGTATTAGACAGGGCGATAAGGACTCATTTAAAATAACTCATGTAAAGGCAAGCGTTGCGGTTAAGGTTAGGTTAGGCCGGGATTTGCTTGAACAATAGCGATTATTTTACATGTCAATTTTAAATAATAAATAAAGATCTAACCGCAAGTGTCGGGTATGAGCAATAAACTCAAAATAAATGCCAGGAATAAAACATTTTGAAGATCAAAAAAACATTTTATGATATAAAAATGTTTCTTCTAATATTTGAAATTAATTGATTTTTAAAAGATAGACTCCGACTCCAGTCCGACTCCATTACAAATTAGCAAAAACCGACTCCAGCTCCAGTCCGACTCCGACAAAATATGCCATGCTTCAGCTCCAGTCCGACTCCGACTCCAGTTCATGCCCATCTCTGATAGACAAATGTCACATGACGGCGAATTTACTCGTATATGTGGGACTTAACTCGAATCCTCTGGGGAAAACGCTACGCTCGGATGCGTCAGAATCAAAACGTTTTTTCCATTGTATACGAGAACCTTCGAGAACAAAGTTCAAACTCAGTCATGCGCTGGAAGAAAATAACTTGACGACGCATTACGTCATTACTGTCTGGAGAAAGAAAGAAAAAACGAAAATGCTTACGAACAAATCGAAAACATTTGAATCATAGAATACAAAAGCGATTATTCGTAATAACAAAACTTGAATTACTTTATGACGGAGAACAAACCATATCACCATGACTTGAAATTATAACGAATGAAGTGTGACAGTGACCAACTGTGAAATGTTTTAGATCGTAGCTGTTTTTCCAGACAAAATAGAGCGAAGGTTGCAAATAGGGAGACGACAACTAAACGATATACGTTATAACATGTACAAAAAAAAGTGCCTGGTCACCGCACCTGCGTCTTAACATTGAAAATTTAAAAATACTTTTACAAAGAAAAAAGAAAAATAAGTATAAAAAGTTACAATACATTTCTACAGGTCACAAGTCAAGAGTGCATTGCTTAATCAGGGGTGGGAGTGCAAGCACTGGTGACTCCGTAGGGTCGGGCAGGCAAAGAAACCCACCAAAAGAAATGCTGCCGTGGATCAAAGACCATTTCAGTAACTGGTAACGTGGTTATGACTCCAAGTCAGTAGGATGTATCAATACACAAGAAAATTATCACTTGTCAAAACTATGATTAAATAGAATCAAAAAATCAAAGCATAGTTTAATTGATTTCGAGGTTCTTGTTACTCTTCTTATGCTTGGTTTTAGAATTAGATTCGGTGGTACTTTCAAATCTGCAACAACAAAGAAAACCAGCAGAAACCACAGAACACTAATTTATATGACTTAAAAGCAACAACAAAAAGTATAGCAGATCTATGTAGGGCACGTACTAAAAGTGTAAGATTTGACGTTTCAGCTCGTTTCGAAATTTTTTGTAAGCTTTTAATTCTTTAATTTTTAATGGAATTTTGTTCCAGACAACTGGTCCTCTGTATTTAAGGCATTGTTGTGTAACAGTTAGTCTACAAAACGATGGAAAATAAGCGGAGTTGCTTCTTGTCTTTATTTTGTCGTTAGGGTCAACAAGATTGTTTGTAAAGAAGTTGGAAAAGCTATTAGGAAGCAGATTTTTTGAATATTTAAACATAAAACAGGCCGTCTTCAGTTGTTGTATTTGTTCTACTGTCATTAGACCATTTGTACACATTGCGTTTTTCACACTGCCTTTATAATGTATTCCATGTATCATTCTTATAAACTTATTGGCAATTCGTTGAATTTTTAACAATGTTGTTTTATTGCCATTACATCAAATTTTTATAAAGTACCGTATGTGACTAACAATCATAGAATGGTAGAGCATATCCAATGATTTTTTGTTTAGGTGGGGTTAAATTTTTTTAACTACATCCAAGTTCATGGTTGTTTTTCGTAATACCTGGTCCATATGGAGTTTCCAGCTTAAGAATTCATTAAAGATAACACCTAGAAAATTTGCCTCAGATTTACGAGTGATGCAATTATTTTTAAATGAGAGAGTAAGTGAATTTGGAGGGGGTACAATGTTTGGCCTTCGAAAAACTATATAAAAGGTTTTTTGATATTGAGAGTTAACTTATTGCAGTTTAACCACTTTGCAATATTCGATAGCTGTTGGTTAGCTTCAAGATATAGCTTTTCATAAGATTTATGTTTTAGAAATATATTAGTATCATCAGCATACATAATACTTACTCCTGATGTTGTACAGTTTGGGAAATCATTCACATAAATTAGAAACAAGAGGGGTCCGAGAATAGACCCTTGGGGAACACCATATTCAACTGTTTGGATATTTGAGTGAATTTTATTAATATATACTAATTGTTTTCTTTTACTTAAATAGCTATTAAGCCACTGATGAGCCGGGCCTCTTATACCATAATGCCAAAGTTTATCTAAAAGTATAGTGTGGTCAATTGTGTCAAAAGCCTTTGATAAATCTAGGAAAATCCCTAATACGTGTTCTTTCTTTTCAAAGGCATCTGTTATACTTTCAGCTAAAACAGATGTTGCATGACATGTGGAGTATTTTTTCCTGAACCCATATTGATGTTTGTAGAAAAAATCTAGTTTGTTAAGAAATGAAATTACTCGGTTATACATTATCTTTTCTAGGACTTTATACATAGTTGGTAATAGACTTATTGGTCGATAGTTGCTTACAATTGTCCGGTTTCCTTTTTTAAAAATTGGTATGACTTTGCTGTTTTGAAATTTGTGATAAATTTTCCATTTAACATTGAAAGATTAAATACATGAATAAGAGCATGTAATATATTGTCAGGAGTGGTTTCCAAGATTGTTGTTGGAATTTCATCTATACAACTACTATTTTTGGGTTTAAGATTGGCCAGTAGCTTTTTTATTTCAAAAGGACTTGCTGGGGAAAGATAAATTGATTTAGTTGTTGATGGATGCAGATTTGTTTGGATATTTGATAAGTTTTGTGGTAAATTGGATACCAGCTCTTTTGCCACACCTGCAAAGTATTCATCGAAATATTTATTGAAGTGATTGGTTAGTTTAGAAAGATTCTGAACACTCTGACCAATTATTAATAAAAAGGAGCACAATGGTGTTTTAACATTGCCTAAAAGATTATTAATGATTTTCCAGGTTTCTTTTATATTATGTTTGTGTTTTTCAAATGTTTTAATATAAACATTTTCCTTCTTTTTTAGCAGTTTTCGATTGTATTTATTCCTAATTTTATTAAACTTAATCTTTTAGTAAAATGTTTTCTTCTTTAGGTATTTTTTAAAAACTTTATTTTTATTTTTTGAATAGCTCATATAAGTCTGTGTCAAACCATGGTTGATGGTTAGTTTTATTTATCGTGCAAGAAACTAAGGGAAAATTGGCATCAAAAGCTTTGCTGTATGTATCCATTAGTAATTCAAAGGCATGTCAAGATTGTAATCATTTAGTATAGGAGTAATGTCAATTTTATTCCGTAATTGGTTAAATTTTTTGATGTTTTGCAGAGTGAATAATCTTTTTGTTTCTGGGCAAGGTAATAATTTATTCATATTTACACAGGCAAAAGTAGGTAGGTAATTAGAAATGGAATGTAAAATAATTCCTGATTTAGATTGATTGCTATATAGATTTGTTCATATATGGTCTAAAACTGTTGCATTAGAATCAGATATACGTGAAGGTAGATTAATAACCGAAAAATATGATTTTTCTAGCATTAATTCAGCAAAATTTGAAACATGAAAATTATCATGATTTGCCAGGTTATAATTTAAGTCTCCTACAATAAAACACTTTTTATTTGGGCCAATAATATCTAGGCAGTTATGAAGAGTGTTTATAAATACTTCGTTTGAATGAATATTATTAGATGGTGATCTATAAATGTTTTCACACAATACGTCCATATTTTGTATGTCAATTTTTATGAATATGGATTCATTAAACATTAAAGCAGCTTTTCGAATTGATTGTCCTTTGTCACATTTTTCAGCAGCCAGAAAAACAATTTCTTTTGGAGATCTTTTACCTTTCCCAGTTTTTCATGTTAATCAGTTATCAGTAGGAATTAAGACTTAACTTCATAATCTGAAGTCCAAAATTGACTTTTTAAACAATTCAATCTGACCAAGATCAACTTAATGTTTAATTTTATGCAGGCTGGCAGGTTAGTTGATACAGTGTATAAACTATCCCACCATACGTTGTATCAACTAACCTGCACCGCATATTTTTCAAAAAAAACGGTTTTCCAGTAAGCAACTCAGCAACATAAAAAATATCTTTCCGTCTAACCAAGACCTGATCACATAGGCTACAAACTGGCAAACATTTAGTTTCATACGAGTTTTCTATCATTCACAATAAATTATTTAACATAAAGTTTTGAAAATAAGATATTAATAAAATTTTAGCATTTTCCAAAAAAAATGGAATAAGAACAAGAACTACATGGATTCCAACAACTTTTTTACAATAAATAAGCATAAAAACTTTGTTTTAATTGGTGGTGCTAATTCAATTTAAAGTTATTTCGTTTGACTGTTTGGTCTGATGTATCAACTAACCTGACCTTCCCCTACATATTTCAAACAAATAAACTCAATTATATCCAGCACATTCACATACATAACAAATCTTTTAAACCTAATCATGACAGCAGATACCAATGCCCACCCGCCATTATGGTACTCACCAACTAAACACCTGATGGAGTAATTCCAATCACGTCACGTTAAACACAAACACTCCAACACGTCTACCACCCAATCAAACACAACTGTTTACTTCACCATACATCACTTCAATAGACTTGCATGATTGCACCATCACTTCCCTCACATCAGATCATTTATTATTACTCACCTCTCTCAGCATACATCACAAGACCAAAATAACTCCATCTCACTTCACTAAAGCAATAACTAATTTCCAAAAATCCAATCAAACATCATCTAAACAACATGTCAAAGATCTCATCTTTTACAGATCTCACCACACAAATATCAATGAGGCAAGAAAACATCTTGTCAAGGCAATACTGAATGCTGACAGACCCTTCATCTCTAAATAATCAAAACATCACAAATTGCACTAACTTTTCCATATCCGAAAGCTCATTCAAGACCGTAAACACAATTGCTAACAAAACAGATCAAACCCACAAATCATTATCTTAACAATCACATAAGCAAACAAATACAAGAACACAAAACAAACACAAGAAAATAATATCTTGACGAAATTGATTACTAACACAATCCTACTCCTTGTGGGAAAACATAACTATCCAACAAAAAACCTACTATACAACAGAACAGAACCATCAGCTTTGGAATTAAAACAGCCATCTCAGATGAACAAAGCAAAAGCTTTTAAAAAGATTAACGGACGTCACTTACAGGACAGACAAAATCAACTGACACATATACCATAAAATCAAAAACCTTTTTACTGACAAAACTACTTATCACTACTTAAGTGCGATTAGCTATCTGAAACAACACAAATAACAATTCTACTGGACATGATGATATAAATATCAGATACCTAAAACACCTAGGGCCATTACCATCAGATACCTCACAAAAATGTTACAACACTACCCTCAACACTAACACAATGCCACATCATGGGACTCGTGTCACAATCATCCTCATTTCAGTTTAGTTCAGTTTATTTGTTTTTGATTTCCACCACGTTTTGAACAAAATACTTAGGTCAACATAATTACATTACGGAAAAAGGGCATGCAACAATACGAAAACAACGTTGAAACATGCAAAAACTCAATAAATTACTAATACACCAGCTAAAAAAAGTCTTTGCTTGGTTGTATCACCTTGAGAAAGAAAATAAATAAAAATGTAAATGTAAAAAAAATTATAAAACAAACTCAGCCTTGTTTATTTTTATGATATTATTTGATGGCTTGTAACCCAGCATAGGGAGATTATCAGGTACTACATCTTGGCCAAGGATGACCTGGAAGAAGTTGTAATAAGGGTATCCTCATTCATCCTGACTTATCAGTTGAATAGCTTACAACCAGATTTACTTTAGAATGGTTTGCCTGTTTTATCATAATTAGTTTTCGCAACAAGAAATCGGAAAAAAACTATAAAAAAATTACATTTTTATCATTAAACTGCATAGAATTGACAACATTTGTAATCTTATAAAAACTATAAAGTGCATTGAAAATTGCAATGCGCTATTTTATTTTCGAAATGTTGTTTTATTTCTGATTTTAAACTTCATTATAAACGCACGAGCTTTATACCGGAATACTAGTGACATTATAACATTAGAATAGCGCAAATGTCAGTATATTAAATTTTGCCGTAAAAAATCAAATGATAGCGATTTAGTCAACTTTAATTACTTCAATGATTTAGTCCGTAAATATTAGAAAATTTTGGTTGCTGGAAAAAAAAGTGAAAAAATTATTATTTGCTAATATTTCAATTCGAAGGCGTTCCAAGTCTTGGGTCGCAAAGCTAAAATCCCATTAAGCAAATTGCACCAAATATCGTCACAAGTCCGATTAGTTGAATTCTTAGCTTCGGGTTTTCAACTGACGGTAAATTATGTACTTTTAACAATCTTTTACAAAATTAAGCTCATATTATATTTTAAAACTTTGGAATAAATTAAGTTGTGTTTGTGATAATTTTAATTTATTTACTCCCTGGTCACATACTAACCACTTAACTCCCGCATATATGATTAAAATAAAACAATATAGGGATATATACCGGGGGTGTGACTGGCCTGACACCGTTTGTAATATATCAAAATGATTTTCTTCAATTAATTTCTGTTTCAAAGATGAAACTTTAATCCAATAAAATATTGATGAAATAAAGCTTATTGGTAAAATATTGATCCAATAATCAAATAAAGATCTTCTTCTTCTCTTTTCGGCCTTTCTCTTTAGTCAGGGGTAACTACAGCGTATCATCATTCTCCACATCTTTCTGTTTTCAACATCGGTCTCGCTCGCACCAACTTCCTCCATATCTTCTTTTACTATATCTAAAAATCTTTTTTTTGATCTCCCTCTTTTCCATTTTCCCGTTAACTCCATTTCCATCACCTTTTTTCCTACATACTCTTGGTCTCTCCTCATGACATGTTCATACCACCCCAGCCTGCCCTCCCTCATCTTCATTCCTAACCGTTGTACCTTAAGGGTACTTCTAATGTGCTCGTTTCTAATCTTGTCTTTTCTGGTCACTCCCATAGCAAACCTCAGCATTTTCATTTCTGTGACTTCCATCTCTTCCACTTGTTTTTTTGTGACTGCCACTGTCTCAAGTCCATACACCATTGCTGGTCTTACCACTGAACTGTACATTTTTCCTTTTACTCTAGCTGGTAACCTCCTGTCGCAGATAACTCCCAATACTCTTCACCATCCGTTCCATCCTGCCTGTACTCTCTTCTTTATCTCCTTCTCACAATCACCACTTTCTTCCACCGTTTATCCCAAATACTTAATTCCTTTATTCTTGGCACTTTTGTATCCTCCATCTTCACTGTTTCTTTGTCATTTCCTCCATTTATGCACAGATATTTGGTCTTTGACCTACTTACTTTCATCTCTCTTCTTTCCAATGCATACTTCCAGGATTCTAATCTCTGCTCCACTTCTTCCCTGGTTTCTTCGCAAATCACAATATCATCAGCAAACAGCATCGTCCATGGTGGTTTTTACTTTACTTCATCCGTTAGGCTGTCCATTATCACTGCAAAAAGAAATGGACTTAACGCTGATCCCTGGTGCAGTCCAACCTTGACCTTGAAACTTTCTGTAGTTCCTACTGCACACCTCACCACTGTTTCGCTTCCCACATACATATCCTGTAATAGTTGCGCATACTTTTCCACTATTCCGGATTTTCTCATACAGTACCACAGCTCTTCCCGTGGAACCCTGTCGTAAGCTTTCTCTAGGTCCACAAATACACAATGTAACTCTCTTTGACCTTCCCTGTACTTTTCCATCAACATTCTTAAAGCACACATGGCATTGGCGGTTCCCTTTCCTGGCATAAATTTATATTGCTGTTTGCTGATGTCCACTCTATCCCTCAACCTGGCTTCAATAATTCTTTCCCATACTTTCCTTGTGTGGCTCATTAGGTTTATTCCTCTGTAATTTCCACAGCACTGTGCATCCCCTTTGTTTTATTGATTGGGATAAGCACACTCCTTCTCCATTCTTCTGGCATCCGTTCACCCATGAATAGTCTGTTAAACAGTCTGGTCAAAAACTTTATCCCCATCTCTCCCACGCACTTCCAAACTTCTACTGGGAACTCATCTGGCCTAACCGCTTTACCTTTTTTTAATTCATTTTTGTGCGTTCTTTACTTCTTCTCTACTGACACAATTTACCTCTTCATTAACCACTTCTGGTTCCTCTGTCCTAGGATCTCTGTTATTTTCCTCGTTCATTTGTTTCTCAAAGTACTCCTTCCATCTCTTTAACACTGTCTCCGAATTTACCATAACATTACTGTTTTCATCTCTTATAACCCTCACGTGCTGTACATCTTTGCCTGCTCTGTTTCTCTGCCAACCCAATCTGTACAACTCCTTTTCACCTTCTTTTGTTTCCAATCTAGCATACAAATCGTCATACGCACGTCCCTTTGCCATTGCAACTGCCTTCTTTGCCTTACTCTTCTTTTCTTTGTAGATCTTTTTAGTATTTTCATCTCTTACTTTGTCCCATGCTTTTTTGCTTCTTTCTTTTCTTTTATGCTTTTTTAAACTTGCTCATTCCACCACCATGTCTCCTTGTCTCCTTTTCGTTTTCCAAATGTTACTCCCAGCACAGTTTCAGCTGTTTTTTGTAGCATTTCTGCTGTTTTGTCCCACTCATCAGATAACCCATCTTGCCTCCCAGAATCCTGGTCACCTCTTGTCTAAACGCTTCTTGACAGCTTATCTCTTTCAGTTTTCACTGTCGTATCTTTGGCTTTACTTTTTCTGATTTTTCCTTTTTCACCATAAGAGCCATTTTGCATACCACCATACGATGCTGCTTTGCGACACACTCATTCACTATTACCTTGGAATTGCACATTTCCTTCAGGTTCCTCCTTCTGCACATCACATAATATACTTGGGTACTTTTTCCTCCACTCTTATACGTCACCCTGTGTTCATTTTTTTTCTTGAAATAAGTATTGACAATTGCCAAATCCATCCTTTTCCCAAAATCCACAACCATTGATCCTTCCTTATCTTGTAGACACAATCTGTCTACATTCCTTCTCTCCATCATATCTGCCAGTTCTCTTCCCCTTCCAGTCATCGTTCCAATATTTAATGTGTCCACCCTTATGAATGAGCGTCTTCCTTTCCACACTTCTCGCTGCTTCTTCACTCGCCTTCCTCCTCTCTTTCTTATCTTATTTTCACTATGTTTAGCAGTAGCATAATTTCCACAGGTGCCCTGCTGTGCCACACCTGCGGTGGTCGTTGGTAACCCGGGCCTCGACCGATCCGGTATGGATTGATAATGGTTACGCATTTGTCTGTTTGAAAAAAAGCTTTACGCCGGATACCCTTCCTGCTGTAACCCTCCCCATTTATCCGGGATTGGGACCGGCATCAAGAGACACAGAAATGTGCCTCCGATGTCAGGGTTAATAATCAAATAAAGATAAAGATTAAATAAAGCTTGTTGGTGACAATTTAATGTTTAACAAAAAATCCAAAAAATCTTATAAAGCGGGGTCCGCAAAAAGACACAACTCAAAGTTGGGTCGTGAGATAAATATACGAATAAACTCGTATTGAGTGGCGAAAAAATACAAATATCGGCCAATTATTCTATAAAAAATGTTTTCACTCTAAATTGTTAAATTGTATTTTTAAAAGATTGAATAAAGATATTTTGTTTAGTCTTTAATTAACCTTAGGCGAAAAAAAACACATAACGTTTGAGTCGCTAAAATTTTAGAAGTGGTCTTTGGGTCGCGCCAAAAAGTACTGGCGAACCCCGGGTCTAAATGCAAAAATTAACGAACCTAAGAAAGAAAAAATATTCGTAACATGACTTAATTGCTAACGACAATTTTTGTTATTACATCCAAAGTCTTAATCAACCTAATTTGTTATGGAAAAATTAAAACATTTAATTTCATTAATCCGGCATTGCAATAACTAAAGCAAAGGACAATTAAAAACATTGGGTCCCATTGATTTTCGAAAATAATTTTTTATAAAACTCAAAAAAGTTTGAATAGTAAAATGTGTAAAAACCATCCAGTAGCAAGAAATAAATTATCGATAGAGCTCCCTAAAGTCAATAAAGTCAATCTGACTTTGTGCCAAATTTTGTTGATCAAACTAACGTCAAAAGTTTAAATAATGTTAAAAATTGTCAAAATTTTACCTCATCAAATTTTCCTACACAAAAACTTATTTCTTGCTCATTTTTGCAATTATTTTAAGCAGGTATGAATATTTTTAATATTTTGTTTCTGTTTTTTTTACTAAAAATTCTAAAACTTTGAGGGCTGCAAACTTTTTTTAAATGCATATTAAAGTTTTTTTACAAATTAATTGTTACGCAGAAGAAATATTATAAACTGATGTAAAGTACGTTTCTGCAACAATTTAACTGTTATTTCTCCATAAAAACATTGATAATACGGGTTTTTATTGTATTTGTGCATTTTTAATTTAAGTGTGTTACCTGTTAAGTATTTGCATGCCTATATATGTAGCAGTAAATCAAATTGATAAGAATGAATAAGTTGGTTGAGTTTTTGCTTCCATAGATCTATTTTTGAATTTTTTGAAATAGTTTAGAGTAAATAAAAAATTAAGTTAAGCACTATAAACTTATTTGGAGATTAAATAACTTTTTTTAGCTGATATTGTTGCGACGTGTTGTGATGTCAGTGTTTTAGACTGCTAAGTGCTAACTGGTTTCGAAACTTGTTTAAAACTTAAATTTTAAGTTTAAAAACTTAAATTATGAGGCATAAAAATGAAATTTTGCCGGAAGTAAAATTAATAAATAGTTTCTGTTTCGGCTAATAATAAAACAGTTTGTTGAAAGCGAAGAAAAATGGAGGTTTTAATGAGTCGGAAAAAACACATGATCTCGTGCAGTGATGCTAAAGCAATTAAGTCTGCTGCATGGTTGATAATCAGAAAAGATCGCATCGCTCGTGCAAGTAAACGACGTCGGGAGATGATTGCTACGGGACTCCGGATACATATTATATACAATCCGGTTGATTACGAAAATTTTTGATACTGCCAAGTCTTGAAAAAATAACAAAAATATATGAATGAACTGAACCAGCTAGCTTTAGACTTGCTATGAAATGGTGGTTATTTTGTTTGCTAAAATAGAGAGTTTGTTTCCCATATGAGTCCTTATTATTTACATTACGTTACTTTACATTACTTTATTTTTTATCTTCACTTGACTTTTAAAATAAATTTATCAAACAATTTGCCACAGGTTAGAACGGTTTTTATAACTCCTGCCTAGAAGACGTTTTCAGAAAAAGAAGTCTTTTTTGTAAATCTTAGATTTTATTGCGTCGTAAATTTAAAAGAATTCATAAAAGAATCAAAAACCTTTTAAAGTTTTGTTGTATTTTGATGATGTGTGAAGTAGGAATAAAAGAAACTACACTGAACTAAACTCTTTTTAAGCGTTATAGATATTTTACATGCTTTCACTTTGAGACTGTTTGAAACAAGAGCGCCACCAGTTGGGTCAAGAATATAATTTTGATTTAAGTAGCTGTCGCTAAAACCAGATTTTTAGGCGATCACAATTTGCCTTTGACATGTTTCGTTTTTTTCTTGCTCATCTTTCAAATTTCTTTTCTGTTTTTAGATTTTTATATTATGATTAGTAATCTGTTTGATTCGCAAGATCTTTTTGTAGAAAAGTTCGATTACCTAAGCCAGGGGTTCTTAATTTTTTTTAACGCATAGATCCTTTTTGTACAATTTTGCTGTTTTATTATTCATTTTTCTTTTATTTCTGCTCCGCCACATAATAAAAATGCAACTATAATTATTTAATAATAAACATAATTAAGGCTGAGTATTAGAAACAAGAAAAAGCAATAAAACCAGTGTACGTTGTATCTTGCAAAGATAGTAATGAATTATTTATAGACGTTGTACGTATTACAAGAAGCAATCTAAAATTTTAACTCTATGGACCTCTACAAAATTGTTTTCACAAACTGAAGTGAAGACCCTTTTATTAGTTTTCACTTCTTTGAGCTAAAGTATTCCCTAAATTCGCACCTCAAATTTAGTCTTTGACCAAAAAAACCTCTTTAATTTGATTTCAATTTTAAGTATTTAAAATTTTTATTCCCCTTTTTAGCTTTTCTGAGCAAACATAGAAAAAAAACTCATATCATATTAAAAGCAATATAACACAATTTGCCTTTAATCAAATTTTTATTCCCCTTTTTAGCTTTTCTGAGCAAACATAGAAAAAAAACTCATATCATATTTAAAGCAATATAATCCAGTTCCAGATAATAATAAAAAATTACTCCCTTCACCCTTAAAATTAAGGTATCAAAAAAACTTTTATAACCTTTTATCAGCTATCTTTAACACAAAGTCATTCTTTACAATACGAAAACTTATATCAAATAAATTTAAATTTTTTTTAAAAAGGACCGATGTTTCCTCTTCCATCAATTTACAAGGTTACATCCTACACCCAAAAACCAAAAAAAAATATATGTCAAGTTTTTTCAATCATATAAAATTTGAATTGTATTATGTTTGTGTCACACTTCATTCCTAATAATTTTAATCATAACAATGTAGTTTATTCCCGTTAAAAGTGATTTTTAGTTTTATTATAAGATAATAATCGCGTCGCCTTGTAGCGCTGCTCTCGTATTATACAATATAATGTCCGATTCGTTTTCTATTGCTCGATACATGTATCTTCTTTTCGCTTTTGCTCAACGGTATTGACGTAATATGTTTTTGATCAACGTCACTGTAGTAGAATATTCGCGTATATATTAGGTGGTCCTAGCATAAGCGTAATTCTCTAGAGAGTTGTAGAATGGCCTAGCGTTTACGAGTGAATTTGCATCACGTGATCTTTTCTCTATATAAAGCCGATGCGTAGCAAAACATTATTATTATTATAATGAAAACAATGTTCCGCCAGCGCAACTGCAAGAGACACCGCTAAACCGCAAGGGTATACTGGCGGCGGTTCCGATATGCTAACCACATCGAGTTAGCTAACACGGATACGGGTTAAGACAAGCAAAACCCTGCAGTTCGCATTACAAACATATAGTACGAATGGTCAAGTCAATCAACAAGCAAGTGCCGACAGACCTGTGTAGGACTCGTCAGGACACTACAGCTTGTTGTTGACCCCAGCTGAAAAAGTTGAAAACTTAAACAGCTGGCACAACTTTCTGTTTGTGGTTTTTACACCTCAAACATCCAGTTGTGGACCTGAACGTTGGGTAGGTAGTACAATTAAAACAATGTTCCACCAGCGCAACTGCAAAAGACACCGCTAAACCGCAAGGGTATACTGGCGGCGGCTATTATTATTATTATTAGGTGATTTGAGATGACTCGAGAGACGGCTCGAGTGAAAGCGAATTTGTTTGGGCACAGAAGGTGCCCCATTAGATTTTTTATGGGTTGACAATTGTTGAATTTATTTTGCACTAGTGGTTGGGAGTTGTGTTCTACAGAGGTAGAATTATTTGTGTTGATTGAATCAAGTTATAGCGTTGAGTTCGCTTTGCAGTTTGGCAAAGCGTGGAATAGATTTTTCGTCGGTCGTGATTTTTGTAATACATTCGTTCTTATTAGAGACAGTGGTCTCTATTTATTGTGAAGAAGAGTCTTCCATGAAACCAATGCGAGCTTTCGTTAAACCAACTGTACAAAAGCTTCAGGCTCATAGCAAGATTACTTCTTGAGCCCAAATAAAATAAAATTTGTACACAGCTTTGTTTCAGCGCAGGTATTGGGGTTACCTAGCTCGACTGGTCCTTTAGGATTCCCGAACAAAGTCTGTGACAGTTTGCAGATTCTTTCCATGCCCAATATTTGACTTTAAAGCAATAAAAAAAAATCTATAATTGTACTTTATAATTGCTTCAGCATCGTGTTTTATATACGGGAGCTTGTTTCACCAGTCAAAAATAAACTCAAAAATTATAAACCAAATACAAAAAAAAACAGTCCTATTAAGCAATTAAAAGATGGCACAAAAAAATAGACGGAGATACATTTTTTTTGATAAAATTTCAAGAAGAAAGGTAAAGTTGTTTTGTACTTGCACTATTGTTGGATGAATTTATTGGATGAAACAGAAAATCCTAAAAATGCTTTTAAAAAAATAAATGATTTAGTGCGTTTTCTTATTCAAACAAAATGGTCTTTCTCTTCAAAACAATAGAGCAAGTGCGCTTTAACAAAATTTGTGGTTTTATACTCGGGTACTAAAGAAGGTAAATTGAAAAAAAACAAATAAATTTAACCCTATTCTACTCAACGGCCGGGCTTCTGAAGCCCGGCCCTTGCAAAAACGTTTGTAATTACTTCATCTTTGTAAAAAATTCTGGAATTTCTTGACTTTTCCTAATTTGAAATGCTGAATAAGATGGTACTATTTTTAGAGGTCCCCGAACAAGGGTTAACGGGTAAAATAGATGTTGTAACTGCCATTTCGTCCTCGTTAGGTGGCGCCGGTCATCTTTAATTTAACCAATTATAGTTTGTTGCCTTTTTGTTTCTGTAATCACCTAAAGCGCTTTAATTTACACGCACAATGGCAGTTAATTGTTTGATTTGCACCAAACGTATCAAGTTTTCTTTTAGTATCAGTTTGGACATCGAATAGATTGCTTAACTCAATTTTATTAACGTGATCAGTTGAATTGTAGCTAGTTTAGGTTTAGGAAGTATTTTACTTATATTTTAATGCGCCAGTTAATTAGCCAGATTAGGGTTAGGATTGTGTTTGTACTTAAAAATGTATTTTATTCATGTGTACTAATTATTTCTTACATTCTATTTGAATAAGATTTAAATTAACAGTGGTTGTCTAATAAGTTATAAATTTTGTTTTAAACGACGCCCATCATTTCTGGATTAACAAATAAATTCAATACAAGATCTGTGAAGTGTTGGAGTCCGTTTGACATCGATAGCATTCAAATTTTGGCAATTACAAATGTTTTTTTGAAAATTTGTGAATTTTTGCTGGTTTTCGCAATCAGAGCGTGGAATTTCAATTTCACGCCTTTACTAAATGGCATGAAATTTACCAAGAATTGGTTTTGCGTGACGACGCGAATTACGTCCTTTGCCGACGTCGAAATGCCTCAGGCGATGCAGAACTTATTTCATGTAAATCACATTTTCTTGTTTTGAGCTTTTGGCGATTGCTTGGAAGCATTTTACACATATAAATTCTTTTGTATAAAACAATTGCTGTGGACTGCTTAAATACCAATCAAGCAGACAAAATTCAATCTTTACACTAAGCATTTTTATAAAACTTTCTTATAACTATTCATTCGTGGGAAAAAAATTAACTGGCTCACATCTTTGCTCTTATGCTGACGGCTTCAGACAATTAAACAACACTTGACTTTTTAAAATGAACTTTTTATTTATATTTCACGTTGCATTTGAAGTAACAGGCCGTTTTTATGTTGAAATTTTCCTTACAAGGAAAAATCCGACGTAAAGTTTTGTAAAAACGTTTATAGCTTTTAGATGTGGGTTTTGCAAACAGAAAACATAGAATAAAAACAAGACGTTTGATACGATTGAATTTCAATAAAACAGGGGTTTCCAACTTGTATAAATTCATGACAGTTCTAAAGTCTGAAATTTACACAAATGACTTCTTTCTTCCCAAAAAAGTTTCGTGCCAAAGTTTAAAAAACGGTCCTTACTTATTGCAAACTGTTTGATAAATTTATTACGAAAGTTAAATAAAGACCAAAAAAATTCATTTCTTGAAATTCGAAAGAACTTTTTATGTAAACGTAAAGACCATTAATGGTCTTCATTTTCCTTTCGCAATAAATTTTATGTTTGAACTCAAAACGTCATTCAGAAAAAAATTGGATATGACTTCTGGTCTAATATGATTATCCTATTATATTCCGACGTCTTTTTGGTTTTAAAATGATCCAGTAACTGGAAACCTCTGAATAAAATCAACTTAGATATCTTAGCCTATGGATGACGTGAGCTATTTGTAAGGGTTTTTCTACGTAAAACCAGATAAAGCTCCGGGCCCTAATTTATGTGCATAGAACTTATAATCCATGTTAGAGCTGCTTTGATTTTTTGATTACATAATTTTATTTTTTCCTAATTGCGTCAATTCCAATTTTAAAAATCTATGGAAGAGCGCTTGTAGTCGCGATTCGAAAGACAAAAAAGCCGGTAGAAGACCCAAAACGTTTATTTGGAATCTTGCTCGAGCCTGGCCCGAGATTCGAACCGTCTCTGGTCTGTAACTAACACATTTAATTCTACGTTTTACGTTAATTTCCTTTGTGCAAGTTTTTGCCTTTCAGTTTGAGTAACGATTTTGTTCTGTCGAAGGGTTTTAAAAGTTGTTTTTTTTGGCGAAGTAGCAACAGCAATTTTTGCTGTTATCACGGTTTCAATGGTTTGGTAATTTTCATTTTTTGGCGTTCTTGATTAATTAAAGTTGGGTTTATGTTCCTTCGGATTTGGTTGATAACAGTGAAAATCTAAGAGGTCCGCTTAGACGTCGTTTCCCAAACATAAAGAAAATTGCTGTTGAAAGACAAACTAGCAACATCGGAATTGCCTGGTTGTTGAAGAGCCCAACAACTGCCGCCGCTTCTGTTATTTCGGTGGTGATACTTATTTTTCTAGCGGAAGTCAAGAAGACTCTGTGCCCTAGTGATATTTGTGATTGTTCGGTTGTTGGTTCAGAAGTTCTCAGCGACAGTCAGCTTCGTCATTCGTATATCCTAACATCTCGGAAGGTGTCAATTCTGAACTGTGTGGTCGATGATTCAAAGGTTTCAAATTCGGACGAAAGTTAATAAAATCTAATTTATTTACTGTAAGTGTTTGATATAATTATAGTTTGTAGTTATTGTGAAGTCTCTGGTATTGTTATTAGTGTTTAATTAGTTTATTATAGTATTTGTGGGTATTACTTAAATTGTTGTTGTTTCTGATTAATTCTATTAATTTATCTATATGTCTTCTCCTGCGCCTTTTGGGAATCTCAAGGATGGGACTAAGGAACTTTGTGATGGGTTGGAGCCGACAGTGGCTGCCGTAACTTTGACCTCTAATGAGAGGACTACTTCCTTCACCCTGGGTGAGCAGTCCACAGCGCTATGTAAAAATAAGGTATCATACAAGCTGTTAAGCAATAGGCGTAGGCTGGTTAATGCTATTAAGCATTTGAGAGATGACTTATCGGGAGTATCTTCATTGGTTTCATTTAATAAGATTGCGCCGGAATTTCATAATTTCGTCAAGTCATACTCGGAATTCCGCTTCGAAGT
This sequence comes from Diplosoma virens, assembly GCA_963680785.1. Lineage (NCBI taxonomy): Eukaryota > Metazoa > Chordata > Ascidiacea > Aplousobranchia > Didemnidae > Diplosoma > Diplosoma virens. The sequence continues at coordinate 26,908,380 of OY796884.1, forward strand.
TGATAAAGTCATTGATCTGGCACATGTTGGTGAGCTTATTAGTGATCTGGCTGCTGATTATGAAAATTTATGTAGTAATCTTAAAGATCTTGAATCGCGTTTTGTTGGTCCGTCTGCACGTGATGAGGATGATGTTGCAGTTAAGGCTTCTGACAGTGTCTCACAAGCCTCGTTGGGTAGAACTAGTTCGTCCAGTAGAAGTTCTGCTGCACGCCGTATTGAGTTAGAGTGTAAACGTGCTAGCCTTCTAGCTATTCGTGATTTGGAAAAATCCAAAGCTAAAGCTGAGGCTGAGGCTAAAGTCAAGGACGCAGAAGGTGAAGCTGAGGCTAAGTGTCGTATTGAGGAAGCCAAGCTTGCCGCCGAAGAGAGGTTTATTGCGCTTTCGGCGCCTGGTTTGTCTGAAGCTGGTTCACGTAGATCAGCGTTTAAAGTCGTTGAGCGTGAAAAGATTTCTGCGTCATGTCCCCAGGAAAGAAATTTTGAACAGTATATACAGGTTGATAAAAAAAACAGTAAGAGCGCGGCCTGAAGCTTCTATTCCTAAGCCTTTGTATAATCCATCTGGTCCAGTTGAAACAAAATTTTTTGTTAACCCAGGCCATCCTAATTTTAATAAGTGGAGAGAGCCTCGGGGGCGCCATATCAATGATGTAGATGCAACTTCTAGGTTTGCGCATTTTCTTCCTGAGCGTACAAATTCGGATTATGTGGCTGGTGATTCTCGTGTCTTAAACGATCATGTATTTTAAACATACCTTGATAGACAAAACAGAAAGGAGTATATTAATCTTGCATCACAGATGAGTTTTAACGGTGATAATATTGCCTTTGTCTTTAAAAACCAAATTCAAAAACTTATGAATCAATGTCCCATAAATGAAAGACATCTTGAAGTTTTGAGAGCTGCATGTGTGGGTCAACCGTGTGAAATGGTCAATTTGTTTTTTGGGCCGATGCGAGGTCTGTCGACATCTGAGCGTCTTAAAAAAGCTCTTGAGCGATTGAGTGAAAGATATGGTGTTCCTGGCGGTTTGACTGCTGAGCCTGCAATTGTTGACATTCGTAATGGTTCACGCGTGTTGCACAACGTTGTCTCGCTTAAAAAATTTCGAGAAGATTTAAACACTTTGGAAGTTTTTGCGTATGCGCATAATGAAATTGAAAAACTGTCTGGTCAACTTTTGTTGGATGTTGCTAATCGTCTTCCTGGTGTTTTGAAACGACAATATTTAGACTATCTTAATCATTTAGGTCTTGATTTAAATAAACCCGGGTTCGATTCTTTGCGTAACTTCGTTGGGCAGGAGTTGAAAATAATGACTTCTGAATATGCTCAGACATTTTTCAAGCAAAACGAAAAATCTGGTGAATTTGGTAATAGTCGAAATACAGTACACGTTCGTCAGTCTGTTGTTCAAAGTAACGATGCTAAAAGTCAAACTGTGTCGAGTAAAGCGGAGTCTCCTAAATCAAATGGATTTAAATCTAATTGTAAGCTTCCACCAGTATGCTTCTGCAGTAACGATACGTCATTGAAGCACTATTTGGGAGATTGTGAGAAATTTAAAAAACTTGGTTTGGAACGCAGACGTCAAGTTGTGATTGAAGCTAGGAGATGCTTAAATTGCTTTGGTCTTGGTCATTTTGCTAGAAATTGTGGATTTGCGTCAAAGTGTCGTAAATGTGGTCCTATCTATCACCTTAAACACGCGACTGTTTTGCATGATTTGTATGTTCGGTCAAAACTCTATCGACCTTAAAGCGACTAATACAAAAGAAAGTGTTAACGTTTGTGACTCTCCTTCTAGTAGAGAGGAAAATAAACATGTTGTAGCGAGGAAAATTTGTCCGTTTAACAAGATCGTTTTGCTTCGCACCTGCGCTGTTAAAGTTATCAATCCTCGCACCGGTAGATTTACTCCGGCTTATGCTCAGCACGATACTGCATCGCAGGGAATTATTGTGTCTAAAAGTTTGATGGACGAGCTTGGGTTAGTCGCTTCTAAAAGAAATGAGATACATACTCGTACGTTAGCTAATGAATTCACGCCGTGCAGGGGTGTAGTGAATTTTGAACTTGAATCAATTACTACAGGTGAAAGATTTGATGTGGAGAATGCTTAGTAGTGCCAGAATTTGTTGATGATGAATGTGTTCTCCCACATAGCGTAGATACTTCTGCCTAAGAGGATTTCGATGGCGTTAATATTCCTACTCTTCCCTACAAAAGGTGTATTGACATTCTCATTGGTCAGACAGATAAATTTTTCCTTACGGTTTTAGAAGAACGTGAAGAAATTAGACCTGAAGATCCTAATTATGTTTTCACTCACTTAGGCCCCTTTGCAAGTCGTGGTTGTGTTGATGGTCGTAATTGCAGCGAAAGAAAGTTGCATACTTTGAAAGTTAATCTTGAATGCTGCAACAAAAATGATTTTGTCAAGTTGACAAGAAGTTTCTGCGTTACGAGAACAATTGCGTCGTTATATTTTGGAAGATGAAGAAGTTTAGGTGTCCACAAGTGATGAAATTACTCGAGAATTAGTCGAGCCGAACGTGAATGTGGTAAAAAAATCGTTACGAGATACCGGTCCCCTTAAAAGTTGATGTTGTCGAAGCTTTGCCTAATAATTATGCAAATGCTCTTGATCGTAATTTTTTACTGCGGAAAAGCGCCTTAAAAAATAACTCTGTCAAAAAGACGTTGATTGACACTTTTTACGAAATTATTTCAAACGAGTGGTTAGTGCTGTTGACAGTAATATGTTGTGTAAGCCGTGTTGGTATTTACCTTTCTTTGTGACAAAGCAAGTTAAACCTAGAGTCGTATTTGATGGCGCTGCGACATATAAAGATGTGTCGCTCAATGATGCTGTGTATCCTGGTGAAAATTTCCTTAATGGATTAGTTGACGTGTTGACTCGTTTCCGTTTGGGAAAATTTGCGTGCATGGGGAATGTTAGTAAATGTTTTTTCCAAGTTTCGATTCCTGAAAGTCAGCATAATTTGTTTCGTTTAATTTGGTTCAAAGATAATGATCTTGTGAATGGATTCACTCAGATTTATAGATTCACTAGACATGTTTGGGGAGTTAACTCTAGTCCATACATTGCATTGTTGGCTATTAAACGTCTTGTTTCTGAAAACGTCACAAATGCTAGTCCATCTACTTTGAGTGCGAATTTGCAATGTCGTTACATGGATGATTTATTGCTGTCGTCTGATTCTTTGGTTGAACTTGAAACAATTGCAAGAGAATGCAGATTACTATTTGAAAGTAGAGAATTTACACTGCGTAAATGGGTATCAAACAACGCTGCTAAATCAATTTTGTCAGATGTTCCACCTAGTGATCTCACCTCAAATCTTAAAGAAATTGATCTGGCTTCTCAGCCGATGCTTGATTCGAAAGCTCTAGGCTTGAAGTGGAAAGTGGAAGAGGATACTCTTTGCATATGTCCTGATCGCAAGTTAACTGAAGTTTCTACTAGGCGACAAATGTTGAGCGCGATTGCAGGCCAATTTGATCCTTTAGGGATACGTGGACCGTGACTTTTAAAGGAAAAATTGCATTTGGAGACATTGGACAGAGTTTCAATTCCTCGTTGCTGCTTTGACGAAGTTGGTGAAGCTGGAGTAGATAAAATCGCTTGCTACCAACTACACGGGTTTTGCAATGCTTCAAATGTCGCCATTGCTGCTGATGTGTATTTGAGACGTGTGATTGGTGATCGTTCAAGTGTAGCCTTTATTATCGGTAAATCAAAACTTGTTTTGACCCACCAAGCAAACTGGATCATTTCTCGGAAAGAATTAGAAGCTGCTAAGTTATGTGCGGAGTTAGTTATGGAGGTTTCTAAGATATTGAAGTGTTTGTCTTGTAGTTTTCATTTTTGGACTGATTTCTAAGTAATTTTGAAGTGAACAGTGAACCCTGATTTGCATTTGCCACGCTTTGTAAAACGCCGAGTGGACAAAATTCATTTGATGAATTCGACTGATAACTGGAATTATGTGAACACCGCCCACAATCCCGCAGATGTGGGAACTCGTGACAACAAAGCTAAACAATCTGATTGTCTTGCCCTTTGGCTCAAGGGACCGAAGTTTTTATGTGAAAGTGATTTAGACTCTCGTTCTCCTTGAATGTTGTCAGTGCTAGGAAGGCTGGTATAATTGATGAAACTTTAACCAGTGGAAACAATTAGAGCTTAAATTCTGTCATTGAAACTGCACCTGACTTGTATGCTTTGACTAAACGTATTGCTTATCTTATTGTTTTTAAACAGTTTATTATGGCTAAATAAAGAGTTCTGCTATTTAGGCCTAAGTTGGATGCTCAATTTCTTGACGATGCTCTTGTTGACGTCATCAAATACGTGCAACGCAGTCGTTTTGGTGTTTCTGTAGAATTTTTGAAATCTAAATCTCCAGATGCGTTTGATTCTTAAAACATTTGAGTGACAAAGCGAATACAAGCGAAAAAATGCGTCAAGTTTCTGAATTGAGAACTTTGCGTAATTTACGTCCTTGTGTGGATAGTGACTCGGTTCTACGCATTGAAGGTCGTCTTGAAAATGCAGATTTGCCTCTAGACACTAAACATCCTATTATACTGCCGAGTAGACACGCTTTAACAAGTTTGATTGTACTGCATGAACATTGTAATTCAGGTCATGCAGGCCCTGCTTACACTTTGATGAAGACTCGTAGACGTTATTAGATTATTTATGGCATCTCCAGTATTAAGCGGACATTAAGAGATTGTAGCAAGTGCAGACTTCGTAAAGCCACGCCTATCCGACAACTTATGGCTGACCTTCCTGAGTGTCGTGTTACTGCCACCGAGAAGCCATTTAAGTATTGTGGTGTTGATTATTTAGGCCCTTTCACTTACCGCCAATTTCGTAGTGATTGTAAGACTTGGGGTATTTTGTTCACTTGTCTGTGCACACGTTGTATACACGTTGAGATAGTTACCAGTTTGGATTTGAATAGTTTTCTTCTTGCCTTTTCACGTTTTACTAACCTCCGTGGGGCTGTTGACACTATGTATTCTGTTAGTGGAAGTACTTTTGTTGCCGCAGCTGATATTTTGCCTACCTTGTTAAGTTCAACTGATTTTCATAACTCTTAGCGTAAACGTAGTATAAATTGGGTCAGAATTCCGCCTTATGCTCCCAGTCAAGGGGGAAGCTGGGAAAATATGGTTAAGTTATTTAAATCTTCATTGACACGTGTTTTGGATTCGACTTGACGTAAACCGTCTTTAATTGAGCTACAAACCTTCACTTTAGATGCTGTGCGCATTGTTAACGATCGTCCTCTGACTGCTGTTAGTGATGAACCCAACGATCTTGCTCCGATTTTCTCCTCGTCTTTCCTTGGGCAACAACTTTCTCCTTACTCACCCATAGGCACCTTTCATGACCGTGGTGACTTGCGCAGAGATTACTTATACAATGCTAACTTGGCTCATAAGCTTTGGTTGAGTTGGGTGAAAGGCTATCTATTCACTCTGCAAGCCCGTGTTAAATTGCGAGTGACCAAAAATAATTTAGTGCCTGGGCAATTAGTCTTGGTTGGGGATTCTGACGATTTTGTACATAGGGGTTCTTATCGTCTGGGAAGAGTCCACGACGTACACCCTCAGTTACGTAACGGGGTTAATATTGTTCGTAGAGCCACTGTTGCCGTTTTGAATAAATCGGGAGGAATTGACTACGTGTTACGTGATATTTCTAAGATTGCACCCGTGTGAATTTTATTTGTTTGTTGCTCGTAGTTTGCTTTAGAGTATTATTTGATAATTTTTCGTAACTTACTATAGGCTATATTATTATTATAGTGTTTAATTGATTGTATTTATTATCGGCACTATCGTGTTTGTAATTTTTCAATGTGTACTCGTTTATATATAATGCTTGTGTAGTAGTTAGTTTAAAACTTCGCTTCGTCCTCTGTTTCAAAGGGGGCGCTATGTTTAGAATCTTGCTCGAGCCTGGCCCGAGATTCGAACCGTCTCTGGTCTGTAACTAACTCATTTAATTCTACGTTTTTCGTTAATTTCTTTTGTGCAAGTTTTTGCCTTTCAGTTTGAGTAACGTTTTTGTTCTGTCGAAGGTTCTCAAAAGTTTTTTTTTTTTGGCGAAGTAGCAACAGCATTTTTTGCTGTTATCACGGTTTCAATGGTTTGGTAATTTTCATTTTTTGGCGTTCTTGATTAATTAAAGTTGGGTTTATGTTCCTTCGGATTTGGTTGATAACAGTGAAAGTCTAAGAGGTCCGCTTAGACGTCGTTTCCCAAACAACGTTATTGACAAATTTATTCACCTTTCAAAATGTTATTGACAAATTTTTCCACCAGTTCCCTTGGAAAAATTTGAGACGCTTATCTACGTCCGCAACAAGCCAATTGATGGTTTTGATGCAAAAAATCAACCGTGAATCAAGTCGTTCTGTTATTAATCGATAATTTTTCGAGACTAAGAAGAATGACAGTGGTATTTGTCAATCTGACAGCTGCATATGGCACTGTTATTTTATGCAAACTTGACTTTAACTGCAAGTTGCTGAGGTTTTTGCTGGATAAATGCATTGTTCGAATGATTATAAAACAATGTTTACTTGGCCAACATGTCCTCAAGAACTCTCTAACATTCTGAAAACTTCAAAAAACAAATTAAGTGCAGGGCCAGATCATATTCCAAACAAAATTCTTAAATCCTCATCTGACAATATTCTACTAGCACTTAGCCATGTCTTCAATCTTTCTTTGAGTAAAGGTGAATTCATAAATTCCTTTAAGCTTGCTACTGTATGTCCTGTGCTGGTGCTAAAACACTACGCATGGCCATCTTGTCTCTAGTCTAGTGTGAGCACTGCGACACTACTCGACAGTCTGGTGTCGCAGTGCTCACACTCGCCTCATTGACAGTGACGGTGTTTGGATGACGAAACTCGATGCTTAACAAAACCACTGCCAGCATCTGATTCAGGCAATGCAGCACTCTGGGGTAGTAAAAAGATAACCCTCGGCCTCAGTCCTGTTTATGTCTGACCTGGAGTAAATGCCCTTCAAGCGACGACGACGACGTAATCCTTCAAGAAATAATTTATATGAAGTAATTTTGTCAGTGTTAAGTTGTTGTTCTTACACAATTTCATGGTATTCCTCATTTCGTTTGCGACATTTTGATGGGATGGAGCGTCATACAAAGGTAGTTGAAGATGACAAGTAAGAACATAAGTTGGAAAAATGCGAGGAAAAACATCTTTTCGAAACGCAAATTTTTTTCGTGCTATCTTAATATCTGGGTCACCATTTTTTTCCAAATAGAATGTCGTATTTAATAATATGACATTCTTGAAAATGTTTGATACAAACGACTGTATATTCTGACACATAAAGTTCTTCTCTTTGTATTTTTCTTAACCATTTTTCCTGTAAAGTTTTATCAGTAGGAAATTTGAAGCAAGTAACATAATCTTTTTCGGAATTACTAAGTAATTTGATTTACAATTAGCAACACAACATTTATTAACCATCACATTTCTTTGCTAAATTAAAAGACTATGTATTATAAAAGGTAATAAAAATCAAACTGAAATACACTGTACGTTATGAAAGATTGATTAAGAGATTAATTAAGCTTACTTTAAGTTAAAAGCAAAAAATGTTAAATAGGCTACTGATTAAATGGATCACAGTAGTTGCACAAATTGTTAATTTTACTAAAGAAGAGAGACTTACTTTTTAAAAATATATAAATCTAGTTGAAAATAACATATGGTTTTTCTGCAAAAGCTTGTCAGGTGACTTTACCCTTAGTGTTGAATAAATGATGCAAATTTGAATCCTGCAAATTCTTGTCATCATTATACAAATGTATTTGTTATTGATGCTGTAACTCTAGCTTACATTGAAAATACAGCATTGTTGACTATTAAGATGCATGTATGACAAAAAATCAAAAAGTCTTACAATATAAGGCTACTCAAAGGGCAAGACAGACTTATAAAAGAAGAGCTAAAATCACCAACTGCAAAGAACCAATGTGATAGTTTGGAACAGTTGCCCTGTCTGCAGTCCTGACAGACTCATTATATTTACTTAAAACAAAGTTGAGTTCTTGAGTGACTAAATTAAAAAAAACATGAAAATATCAAGATCGTATTAGTTTTAACATAAATAAACCTCTAATCAAGTTCATTAAACGTTATAAAAAAGCTAGTATAAAATTTAGTTTAGTTATTTTCAGTTTGTTATGAGCTATTAATGAATTTGGGAAAATTTTTAGCTAAGTTCTATCTTTAAGCACATGTACAGTATATGAACCTACAATAAACTGATACACTCATTAAAATTTTTGTTCATGATCTTCTGGTAAAATTTGAGTTAAACTGCTGTTAATTCTTTATTAAAAGATAAAAACATTAATAAAAACTCAACTTTTCGGTGTACTGTGATTCAGCAAACCTTCATCAAGAGGTTAAATGAAATACGTACAAATATCATATGTAATAAAACCACAGTGGTTCAAAAAAAAAAAATATAATTCTAGTAATATTCTAATAATTTTATTCATTCTAATATTTTCTTCATTCTAATAATTATGCTTTTGATGACAAAATCATTTGTTTTTATCCAACTGCTTAACATAATTTAAAATTTAAAATTTGTTAGATGTCGTTTTAGATCACTAATGTACTTTGGTTTTATTACAGATGATATTTGTATTTCATTTAATATCCTGATTAAGGTTTACTGAAGCATAGTAGCCTACACCGAGACGTTGAGTTTTTATTATTGTTTTTAACTTTTAATAAGAAATTAACAGCAGTTTAACTCAAATTTTACCAGAAGATCATGAATAAAGATTTTAATAATATATCTGGATAAACCCATTGTTTGTCAGATGCGCCTACTACAGATAATTCTACTTTATTTATAGCTTAAGTTAAACTTCAGTTGTTCAAGTTCATTAAAATTGCTGTAATTTCAGGTTTAGGGGCAACCTATAACAATATTACTTATTAAATTTTGCTAAAGTAAACTGTCATTGTCAAAGATGTCAATGTCTTTGTTGTAAGCCAGCAGTTACCAAACTGCGTTGCTATTTGTCAGCCTTTGTTTATGACCTCATTACGGAAAAGTGAATACGCTTCCAGGCCTGTAGTTAAAGACGGCCATGATACAAGGCAAGCGACGCAACAGCTGACGTCATGATTATTAATCACGCAACGAAGATGAAAAAACGCATAAGTGCAGTGAAATAAAATCGCAATTTGATCAGTTAAATAAAATTGTCAATTTGACTTTACTGGAAAAAGGATAATAGATTTTTGTTAAAAGACTTTTAACATGTTAAGAGGGTTTGTCAATTAATTTGCAAACAGTTCGTAGAAATCAATTCTTTATTGCCTCTTTTCTTTGGTTGCCATAAGCTGAAATCATAGATCCATTGAAGTTAGTAGTTAAAAGCAACAAGATTTTTCAAAACTTTTCTTGTATTGGCAGCTACGTAGGCCTAGTACGAATTCTGTATAGATTACGCAAAAGCGCGCTTTTGTTATTGATCCTCGTTACGTAAAAGTTTTTATACGTTTTTGAAAATAATAAATTGGGAAAATACTTTTTAAAAACACAAGCACTATTTGGATTAAAGTTGCTTTAAATCAGTATTGTAACGTTGAACTATTACAAAACGACCAAAAATGTTATAAAAATGACGGACATACTTATTGCAGCTTGGGTTTCCCAAATACTGAACGGTTCATTTTCAAGATGGCAAATCGTCCCCGAAAAGTTTAATGTAACTTTTTACAAAACATTTTTATTTTTGTGCATTTTTTCCAAAACAAAATTTTTTGAAAACGTGTTTCAAAAATGATTTGTATGCTATGTTATTTCAGATATGCGTCTTGAGCGACGTAGGATGAATGTGATTAACGACATTGTGAAAAGAATAATGTCGTTTATTTTTATTAAATGACGTTGCCGTGCAATTCAATTTTGTTGGACGTCACGGCAAAAGGGAATTTGGGGCAACCAAACTGTTTAAAATTATATTTGATTAGTTCTATTTATGTAAGCGTTTGTTTATTTATAGCTAGTAAGTCTACAGGCAACGTCCTTTTCAAATGTTTGCTGTAAATGTGGGCAAAAATTGTTCTGTAGAAACTTTTTTGTTAAAGATGTGCCAATACAAAAAACTACAATATATTGCAAAATTAATTTGACGTTGATATCAAGTGAGGAATTTTTTTTGCTTTATTTGATGTATACAGGCTAATTGTCTAATTATATTTACCTTTCTTATATTCCATTAATTCAAACAAAGCGCTGATCGTACATTATCCAGTTTTGTACAAACCTAACTATCACAAGTAAAGCAGTTGGGTAACTGCTTGTTATTTAGGTTATGTTTGATTACCATTTTTTTAATAAAAGTTCATATTAGCAGACCTATAGCGTAATATCAACTCCCTCCAAAATAAAAAGATTTAAAGAAAAACTACATTTTAAAATTAAATATATTGCCCTTAAAATGATTTTGAAAAAAATTCTGTTAATTTCTGATATTTAAAACGCCAATATAGCATTAATACTATGATGGTTAACAATTAGGCGTTCATGTTAAAAGAGCAACCTTTTTTTAAAATAAATATTTAAAAGTTTTAATCTCCTTTTTAGCTTTTTAGAGCAAACATAGAAAAAAAATTCATATCAAATTAAAAGCAATATTATCCAGTTCTAGATAATAAAAAAAAATTATTCCCTTCCCCCCTTAAAATTAAGCTCTCTCAAAAACTTTTTATAACCTTTTTTCAGCTATCTTTAACACAAAGTCATTTTTTACAATACGAAAATTGATATCAAATAAATATAAATTTTTTTGAAAAAAGGACCAATGTTTTGCCTTCTATCAATTTACCAAGTAACAATCTATGCCTAAAAAACCCCCAAAAAAAGATACGTATGTTAAGTTTTTTCAATTATATAAAATTTGAAGTGTATTATGTTTGCATATTCTTTCCGTGCCCAATATTTGACTTTAAAGCAATAAAAAGATCTATAATTGTACTTTATAATTGCTTTAGCATCGTGTTTTATGAACGGGAGCTTGTTTCACCAATCAAAAAATAAAATCAAAAATAAGAAAACAAATACAAAAAAAAACAGTCCTACAAAGCAATTAAAAGATGGCACAAAAAAATGGACGGAGATAAATTTTTTGATTAAATTTCAATAAGAAAGGTAAAATTGTTTTTTACTTGCGCTATTGTTTCCAAAAATCGACAAATTTATTGAATAAAACAGAAAGTCCTAAAAATGCTTTTAAAAATATAAAAGATTTAGTGGGTTTTCTTATTCAAATAAAGTCGTCTATTACTTCAAAACAATTGAACAAGCGCGCTTTAACAAAGTTTGTGCTTTTACTCGGGTATTAAAGAGGGTAAATTGAAAAAAACAAATAAATTTAAAGTGAAGACTAAAAATAATCATCATAATCTAATTCTGCTTCGCCAACTAACAAAGACTTTTTTTTTCATCTTAACTTTAATTTTACATGTACCCGTGGCCGCGATAAACTTACAAATAAAAAAGGAATCACAATGGGTAAAAAGTAAAACAAGCCTGCTGTGAAATAAAGATTTTAAAAAATTGTGTAAAGTATCGTTGCGACCTCGCGAAACAAACTTGGCAATTTTCCCGAGTAGCGACCCAAGGTTAGGAAACGCCAGTCAACTAACTGATCGAGTCTTTCAACCAATCAACGTTTCGTCAAAAAATTTAAACCATGACAGATTTTAATTTGTCGCATTTTTCTCATGATTTGTCAAACAAAAATTTAATGAAATGTTATTATTTTTTTAAACTTTTTAATAATTTAACCTTCGATGCACTAGATATTACAAAAAATTTATCAAATTCCAATATTAAAAAATTGAAAACAATTACTTTTAATTAAGATTATTATTTTAGAAGCAGTGAGGAAACATCCTTTTTCCAAATCTGGAAAAAGAAACGAAATTGAAAAGTACGTTGAAGTGGCTTCGAGGCAGCCGCGACCGCCACAACAGAAGAATAAAAAGAGTAAAAGCTTCAGACTGTTGATATTTTGTAGTCTTAATTTTTGTATGCTTAAATTCAAAAATAAAAAACTAACTTTTGATTTGTCAAAAATTGATTATTAAAATGTACTAGTTTTAATAAAGAATAGGTAATCGACTAAACAAAGGATATAGGTATAAATTGGTTTTGTGTTTTTTTTTTAGTCTTGTTTTAACATTGTGTAAAAAATTGCAATTTTAAAAGAAAATCTGCATAAAACCATCATGAAAACGGTGCGGTAAATCGGCATCAAATCACCGTAGAAACTGTACAGAAATCTGGTGTTAAACCACCATAAAACCCGTGCGGGAAGTGGGCATTAAACCACCATTAAAATAGTATAGAAAATCGGCGTTAAACTACCCCGAACCATGTACTGAAAATTGGCATTAAACCATCATGAAAGCCGTGCAGACAATTGGCATTAAGCCGCCACGAAACCTGTGCGGTTAAACCAATGTGGGGTCACTTCAGGGCTTCACATTGGTTTAACCGCACAGGTTTAATTTAAGAAAATTTTTATAAATTTTTAAAATTTAAGGAAATTTTTATAAAGATTTGTTGTTGACCGAAATCTTTGGAGATATCATAAAGAAGTACGGTCAATTACTTTCTGAAACTGGTCCTCTAGACTTCTAAGCATTACAATTCATTCCACCATTTTATAAGACGGGGGTCGAAAGCCCAGAGTTATAAACCGACTAGTTCAGGCCCGAACCCGAAAATATGCTTCATGCTTTATACTATCTTGTACTTTTACTTTGTTTGTCATATGCATGTTTTAACGTCTGACGTTGTGCTGCTTCTTCCTTTTCTTGATCTTTTTAATGTTTATAATTTTTGTGTTAAACTGTTTAATAATGATCGAGAATAAAAAAACACTGACTGACTGACTGATATAAGTCCAAACTGGAGTTTGATTTCAAGCCCTAAATAGGCCCGAAAGCGCCTGAAAGTTAAGTTTGGTCTAAAACTTTATTACAGTGATCCCTAAACTTTTCGAGCGGGGGACCGGGTATAAATATTTTTGGACCTCCTCGGGCCAAAATTGGAGACTAAAAAAAACAAAGGTCTTCACTTCGATTCTACCTCTGATTTACTTATTTTTCTCCCAAAATCATAGGGATATCTAAAAAAAAGGTCTTCAATTCGATTCGATCTCTGATTTCACTATTTTTCTCCCGAAATTCCCGACATAATTCTATCCGACTGTGGCTCAGAATGAGTGCATATATTTTTTAAAAGAGCTGGGCGGGCCGGATAAAAAGTCTTCGTGGGCCAGATCCAGCTCGTGTGCCGTAGTTTGGGCACCACTGCTTTAATACGTTAATTCTTGTTCCTTCAAATAAACTTTTAAGATTTGCATAACCAAATATACCGCACGGATTAGGGGCGATGAGAAAATATTGTTATTTATCTGTAAGCTGCGCACTGGGCCCAAATAAGGCCCAAAATTGTTCTCAAACTTAGGCCCGAACCCGACCCAAAAAGCTCGATCCAACTTACAACTCTGCGGCAGCCTACGACCCGAGGCGTGATAGATATTAAAAGAATACGTCCCGCCATCTCGTTTGCTATCTTATTTTTAGATGTAAATGTTTTAAAACAATGTATGGGTCAGTTAAATCTAGTTACAGCAGTGGTACAAAATCTGGTGTAGAGTAAAAAAGGTTTTCACTTTAATTTTAGTGAGCTTGCTTCTTGCACGTTAAAAAAAACTAGTGAAAACAAAATAAATGATCTTCACTTTAAATTTGTATGACGTTAAAAATAATAAAACACCATCAGCTACTATTATGCCACTAAAAAACAATCAATGCAAGAATGACCTTGGTAGGTGGAAAAAAGTACGCCCAGCCATAACATTATAAATTTGATTTTTGGCCCGTGACATGCAAAAGGTTGCAGATCCCTGTTCTAGGAGAGTGAGCGAAACGTCGATTGCGACTTTGTTTCAGGAGCTGCTTGTTTTATTAGTTTTTGTCAATTGACTATCTGCCAAACCAACAAAATAAATTTTAATTGTAACTTCCAGGTGTGGGTTGTATCATATTTAAAACCAATTGAAAAAAGGTTTTAAAGCAGTAAGTAGGCAAAATTACCAAGATACAAACTGTTTGAATTGATTAAAATATCCTCACAATCATCAATAAAAATATAAATCATTTTTTGCTCTTTTATAGTAACCAACATTTAACGAATTAACTAAGATTCCATGAATTTTATTCTTACTTTTAACCAAAATTTAACCGTTAGTTTTTAAAGTTAATTGGGCATTAATGGACATTTTTTGCGCTTCGAAGTAACCTGTTACGTCGTTCGCGTAAATATTTGCCACGTAAGTATCGCTAGCGAGTTTCGAGCCAGCGCGTCTTTTGTATTAACGCTGAATGATCAGCGCTACCTTTTAGTGTGTTCTCGCGCGGCTGTTGGCCAACGAGTGATGCCACGTTGCAAGGGTGAGTTTTTGACTTGAGCTGGCTATGACTTGGCATTTGGACAGAGTCTTTAGACTTTATTTGGCTGCTATATATTTGTCCCTTTGGACGTTGTCTACTTTTGGTAGAGGTTTTGGTAGTTTTGATTTCCTTTGCTCGTCCGCCCAACATCGTTGGTGAGTTTGTGGACAATGTGTCTACGTATTGAAGTTAATTAATGTAATATTTTTTTAGAAAACCGTTTCCGACAAGCGCCGCAACTATTGTTTTGTTTTTAATAAAATAAAATCATAAATCTGATGCTGGTCCTGAAGCGCGTTTGTGCGGAACTGGAAGGACGAGGCAGTTTTGCGACTCCGTCACATAACCAATTAAAAGGCGATATTTTTATTTGGGTAATTCAAAAACACATCTTATCATAAATTACAAATTTTGTGGATAAGCAGTATTTGAAAATAAAAATAATGAAACAAATTTTATGTTTTCAAAATAGCAACTTTAATAGTTGACCGAGATCAGCAATTTTCAGGGTATATGAATTAACACAGTTTCGGCATTTATTTTTGTTTCGTTATGTTACGAGACGTTGCTGGCAATTATTAGAAACTTTTTTTTGCATTAAGAGAGAGAGAGAGAGAGAGAGAGAAATGAAAAACTGTAAAAATACTGTTGCCAACTACGGCAGGAAAAATTAGTTTTCATAAAAAACTCATTTTGCTCGTATAGTTATTGTAAGCAAATAAATTATTGTTGTTACTGGTAAGAATTTTACCAAACAGAAGGGAGTTTTTAAGAAAATATTTAATAAAGTAAAACCACGATTTGTCGAATTAAAAATTATTTGGCAAAAAAAGAAACAAAAGTATGCAAGTTTTGATGTAAAAATGTGCTTTGCCGTGGCTTGTGTGCCTTGCCTCCGATTCTTTCGATGATAAGATCTGCTCAACATGAACTTGCTAAATTTCTCGCTGCCTTATTACAACCCGTATTAGAGCTTTACTTAACTAATTGCATTAGTGATTCATTTTTTTTCGCTAAAATGATACAACAACTCGAAGTAAACTCTAATGATTCAATTCTTTGTATATTTGATATTTGCAGTTTATTTATTAACGTACCTTTAGCAGAAACCATTGAATTCATACTGAAACACTTTATGACGGTCACCTGCCTACTCCAGTTATTCCTAAACATACTTTTATTGAACTGATGAAAACTGCAACTGCTTTAGTTGAATTTAGCTTTAATAACATTATGTACAGGCAAATTGATGGAGTTTCTATGGGTAGTCCCCTTGGTCCCGCTCTGGCAAATATAGTTGTTGGCTATTATGAATCAAAGCTTTTCAATGAAATCTCAAAACCTATCGTTTACTGTCGTTACGTTGATCACACTTTTCTCTTTTTCACAAAGAAACTGACTTCCAAAAATTTTTAAACTTTTTTTTAACTCTCTTTACCCTTCCTTAAAATTGACCAATGAAATTGAAAGTAATTGTTCTATGCCTTTTTGGATGTACTTGTTACTAAATTTAATACTAATTTTATCACTTCAGTCTATCGAAAGCTCACTTTCACAGGTCTATATATTCATTGAAATTCGTTTGGACCAAAACAACGTAAAACAAATCTTATTTACACTTTAACACATCGAGTCTTAAAAATTTGCTCTAAATCTACCCTAAAACACGAATTAGACAATAATCGCTTTACTCTCGTAGAAAATGGTTATCCAGAATTAATTATTCATTCAAGAATTTCCAAAAAACTTTTACGTTTCCAACAAAGCGCAAATGAAGATCCAAAAAACGACCTGTCTATTTAAAATTACCTTGGTCTGGCGAAAATTCCCTGAAACTGGATAGAAAAATAAAATCATTTATTAGTCATTGCTTTGGAGCGGTTCAACCACGAGTGGTCTTTTTTACCAGACGAATTTTACCTGCAATGTCGGTACGTGGGTCGAACGTCCCAACCTTTGCAGGACAAAATCCGCCAGCATGTGCCGAAGTCTATTCGAAACAGAACCGATCAAAAACAAAAACAACCAGAACGCCAAGTTAAATCAGCTAATTATATACCTCCTTGTGACTCGGCGATTAAAAATCATTTGTTACACAACTAAAAATGTGCATCTCACTACTAGGACAAACAATTTTTTATTCTTTCTAAAGCACAATCCGATTTTCGTTTATCAGTCTTAGAATCATTTTTTATCACTCTTGGTAAAACATTTGTGTAGACAGAAAGAGTTTGTTTACAAACATAAATTATTAGTATAAGTGAAAAAAAAAATCTTTTTAGTTCCAAATTTTAACACAAAACTTGTATAGCCTACTTTTGTTTCTTTTTTTGCCAAATAATTTTTACATCGACAAAACGTGGTTTTAATAATTTATTTTTTAATTATTTTCAATTATTATAACTGTTACTAACCTTATTTTTAGCCAATCGGAATCAGTCTTAAAACTTTTCAAATACTACATTCAGCTCTTCAATTCATTCTAGCAAAACCTCCTGAAGAGAGCTAGACGAAAATGTTCGAGTTTTTCAAAACAGCTTTTTTTAAGCATACTCATTTAATAAAAAATTTTAAATGAAACACTTGGTTTTAAGAGCTATTTTAAAGTTTTGTACTAGAAAAAAACTTTTTACATACTGTTTATAACATGTTGGCAAGCTGTTTCTGAAAGTTTTTTGCTGATCCTTTGTCTTCAAATAAGAATTTAGTACTCTGTAAATGAGGGGGTCTGGGGAGTCGTAAAAGTTTTTGATAAACAGCTTAAACAGTAAAATAATTAAAAAAGACTATTACAATGTATGTATAACAGGGGTAGGAAACCTATGGCTCGCGAGCCAGATGTGGATCTTTTGATGACGACATTTGGCTCTCAGATCAATCTACGGTGACATTTCTCAAAGAGTTCACTTTCATGTAAAAAAAATTATTTTATTAAAAACCGTTTCTAGTTTTAAAAGTTAGCAAATTTATCCAAATTTTGTATACAGTATATAACTAGTTTTTCTTTATTCGAGTTCTTTAGTTAATGTTCGCAACATTTATAAAACTTATAAAATTTTGTAAAAAGTTGACCAAAATTGCTGTTAAACTTTTGATAGGCTTTATTATCTTATACAAGGCTTCTCCAACTTTTTGTTCTGCGAGCCGTTTTAAACCTGCAGCAAAATTTGGAACTTCTTCGAAGTTCGTGAAGTATTTAGACGAGATTTCTTGATTTTTGTCCCCAAATGTTCTCTAAAAAAAAAAGAAAAAAAGGTCTTCATTCGAAATTAAGCTCCGACTTTTCTATTTTCCTTCTCAATTTCAGGTATTTTCTAAAAAAAAAAAATGGTGTCAAACTCCGTTTTATCTATTTTCGTTCCCAAATTCAAGTGTTATCTAAAAAAAAAGGTCTTCACTTAGAATCAAGCACTGATTTGTCTATTTTTGACCGAAATTCTCTGTTTTGTCGATTACATGTACAATAACCGCCGCAGGTTGGACATCACTAGACTAAATTTTTCAAAATGTTTCGTGACACTACTGGGATTCTCAAAGTTTCGCGGCACAAAACACAAAAGCCAATTTGTTTCGCGACCCCAAAAATTATTTACGCTACTCTCAGTTTGAGAAACCCTGTCTAATAGAACAAGATGGAATTTTTATTGATATAATCGATTTATTTCAATTTTTAAGCAACGAGTTGCTATATACGAGTATTTTGTACATAACTCGTAAGAATTTGCAATTACACGAAATTATAGTATAAACATTTTGAGCAAAAACACAAAAAAAGCAATAATCAGCAGTTTATTTTGTTCAAGAATATGATACTTTTTTTTCTTTTCAAGCTTTTCTCCGAAAAACATATTTTTGTTTTTGTAATTCTGTGAATTACTTCAATAATATAACTTCATGATATACAGAGACATAAAACATCTCTTGCTAATATTTTTCGTTTCATTGCTGTCTGGGCTTTTACCAGTTGCGGCGTAATTGTCGTACTCCTGCCAAACAAAACAATGAAAAAGTTTTACAAAATAATTCATAAATTTCAAGCTTATAATGATTTAAATTTGAACTTTTTTCTTATAAAAAACTCTTAATTTTAACCGTCACTTAGTGACGCATGTGTGTCCCTGAGCAACGTATCCGAGTCTGCATCTGCACTCGTAAGAATTACCGGAAGAAATGCAAGTAGCGCTCGGGTGGCATTTGTTGTTTTGACAAGGGTCGTATGCTAAACAACAGATATGCGTGATGAAATGTCACAAATCGTTTTTCCGAGTTTTCCGAGTAATACTAACCAACGCAATTCTTTCCATTTCCTCTGTATCCAGTCTGGCATTTACATACGTGTGTGTATTCAAACATACCTTTCGAGAATGTCGCGTGTTTCTGACACGTTTGATTATGACAAGGATCGGCGTTTACACAAAACATCAAGTAATTTAACTCGATAATTGTTATTTTTATACCAACAGTCATATTGTTAGCAAAAACTTTAACTGTTGTTTGGAAATCGAAATAAGATAACAATGTTTGATGATTTTTTAAACAATTAAACGCTTTTGTGCAACATGAAACAATCGAATTGGTAGCACAACATAAACGTTGTTTGCTTAAATATACCTTTGAAAAACTAAACTTTGAAAGACACATTTAAAATTGCAAAGCTTTAAAACGAATCGAATAAATTTCTATTTGACATACTTGCGCAACGGAAACCCTTTCTAACATATCCGTCGATGCATTTGCAAGTAGCGTGGGATTCATTGGCTACACATTCAGAATAGGCTGGGCATTTGTAATTCTTGCAAGGGCTGATACCTAAATAAAAAAGAACAAAAAGGTAATTTTAAGGCATGTCATTACATTTATTTAAAAACATAAAAAATATTTTGTGGATCAAAGAAATTGAAAGCAAGAAGAATTTAACAAAGATTTGCCGTTTTACAGTTTAGTCTGCAGAAAGATCACTGTAAATTAACACGAACAGGAATTCGGAACATTTATTGCGTGCTCGTGGCGAAAATTGCGGTTGCAATAGTTTTTTCAGACTCGTGTTAAAATAAAATCTTTTTCAAAGCTTTTTTGTCGTACGAAATGATCACACATTACAAAAAACGATTCTATTTACTTTTAAAAATAAGATAATTTTGCTTTTTGTTTTTTAATAAAGATTTTTCTACAGTGCTTTGTTATAAAAATTATTCACAAGTATTTTTAGGAACAGGTAATTTCTTGGCCAGAAAAAAATTACTTAAAACACTCACTTTCACAAAACTTTCCATTCCCTATGGTGCCCGGTTTGCATACGCACGAATATTTGAGTGTTTTGATATTGGTGTAGACCAGTTGGCAAGTCGCGTATTGATGACATCCGTTGCATGGATCTTGAACTGAAAACACAACCAAGCGTTTACGCGCGATCACAGTTTCAATCACTTACGGCGCCCGCTTTTCAGTTTTGATATATAATATTAAACACGTGTAGTCGAAAATGACGTCACACGGGGAATTCCCTTAATTTGAACAGCGTGACGCGATGAGCAGTAATGATATTGATGTGGATGAGATAATTCAATTGATAAATTGCCATGAAAATAAAATGGCTGCAGCGTAGGTTCTGCGAATTGCCTCCCGGGTACAAAATGATAAGATGTACTATGAATGGTCTATTCAGTCACAATCACTCTTATTTAACAATTATTTCATCTTTTTTTAAAAACATTCCCGGAGTTTTTGATATTTTTAATTTGTGTTGTTGCTTTGATTAATTATCTTTTTAAAATTAAAAAAACTTCCCCTATTGATAAAGATTTAATAAAACAAAACAGTACTTATACTATTTGTTTAATTGTTTTTTTCACAAAATATTAGTGTATTTTTAGTAATAGTTAAAGTTTGTTTTTATTTGCATCCAAACGAACAAACAATAATTGAAAACAACATAGAGCAGTGGTAATAAATTGGGATGCCGCAACTGAACGATATTTGTGTGCATTTAGCGTGGACGAGAGACAGATAGTCCATGGCACAAACGTTCGAATCCAGTTTGTTGCATGTTGAAAGAGTTATTTTAAAAGATTCTTGCGGCCGAGACAAATACACTAAAGACTCAAATCAGAGTTTCCTACATTAAACTTATTATTTATAGCATTTTTTTATCAAAAAATTAATTATTAGACCTTATCTTGTAACCACTATGAACAAAGAAGCACTGGTGTACCTGTGCAAGTAAAGCCATTCCCCACATAACCGTCCTTACATCTGCAACTGAACACGTCCGTGCCGGTTCCCCGGCATATGGCGTTGACGTCACAAGGAAAAGGTTTTATTTGGCATCGGTTGATGTCTGTGAAAAAAATTAATGTTTTTATTTAAAGCAGCTAAAAATCGCTTTCCACTTCTTTGACTGTAAGGTTTTGTGCAGGGAACCAATACGGTTTAAATCAACTGGGTAAAAACAAATTTAACCATTTAAATTCCTTGACTAAGAACGGATATTCAATCAATTTGAAGATTACGAACGCTAAAATAACAATTTTGTTAACTGTAATGAACAGTAATAAACAATAACATTTTCTTTGATTGATAACCGTATAATACCAACAACAAGGTTTCAAAGTGAACAAACAAAATTATTTGTTTTTATTTCTATAAACTCAATTATTAAAATAAGTTATTTAAAAAAATCTTACTTGGGTAGCCTGCAAGCGCCAATTCTAAGACACATACAAAACTGATTGCTATTGTCAGCGTCGATGCGGCCATCTTCTTTGCAGTTGTTTGCAAGGACTATTTTTAAACAGTAAAGAATGTTTTGAACTGAGTCTACTAAAAAGTTTGTTATATTTATACCAGGTTGATATGCTAATCAATTCGTCGCGTGATATTACTAAAGCTCGTGATTCAGTAAAATTTCAACTTTTCTAGGAATTATCAACCGGTATTTTCGTCTAGCTGCAACGACTATGCAATGCAACGACAAAATTCAAATGCCCGATTTCTGTCGGACTGGATTTTAAAGAACAACTTTAAAATAAACTTAAATATAAATTGTAAAATTTTAATATTAAAAATTAGCGTCAACTTTTACAACTTTGTTTTAACATTTTGGTAAGTTTAACTTTTATCAAATTTTAAACGAACACATGCAACAATCAATGTGCATTATTTTTTTTTACAAATGCATCAGAAAAGCATATGGATTTTACGCACAAATTATCAAGAATTTCAAAGTCCAAATTTTTGTTGCTCTTTACAGTAACGTAGGCTATATTCATTGTTATTCAATCAGTTTATTGAATCAGCTTTTGTAATCTTTGGAAGAGATTATAAAAATCAACTTTTAATTACTGTTAAAGGAAATGCAAAAAAGCATACCGGGTTTTTCCGAAAAAAAGACAGGGCTTGTATTAATTTTCACTCTAAAATATGGCTTATTTTTGGGGATGTGTTTTATATTCATCTATCAAAAACAAAGTTACAAAACAGCGAATTATGAGATTTCTAAATATACAAAAAATATGAAAACCTATTCGCATTTACATATGAATAATACGTTTTATATTAAAAAATTACTAACTTAAGGTCCGTTGTCAGTACGAGCGTGGAAAAGATTATTCTTTGTTGGTTTTATTGATTTTTTTTGTTTTGCTTAGCGCTCACTAATAAAGGTCTAAAAATAGAAAAACATTTGTAAGCTTATTTTCATTTTTACTCAAAACATTCGAATTGTTTTTTTCTATTTCGCATCAATCAAAAAACTATTTTATTATCATAACTCATAGCAAAGCAAAAGCAACAGCCATTATCTTTAATTTATTAAGAAACGTTGTGTCAGAAAAATTAAGTATTTGTCTCGATGCTGATCGTAAAATTGATCGCTTGATGAAGTGCGTTCCTGCACTGTCGAAATTATCCATGTAAATAAGGTCTTGCATTTACAGTAGTTACAACTTGATACTTAGAAGAGGTTAATATAAACTCAGTTAAAATGCAAATATAAACTATGGCATTTCTAATATCAAAAATAAATCAACCTTAAAATTTGTTCAGTGTCTGGTTTTAAAGTGATAACTACTGACTTTGCTAAGTAAAGGTCTGATTTAAATATCACATAACTCTATTTTAAGGCTTTAAAACTGTTATTTATATGAAATTATTTTGTTTTGTTAGATTAGTTGCAGCGTTCTTAATGCTTTACTTTTGCAAAGCTCAACTAAACATAAACTCTTAAGACAAATACAGTACATAAGCAAAAACTCTTACTGTAAAACAACTTTTAAAATGTGCATAAGTTTTTACCAAACTGTAAACCAGTGGCCCCAAACTACGGCCCACGAAGACTTTTTATCCGGCCCGCCCAGCTCTTTTAAAAAATATATGCACTCATTCTGAGCCATACTCGGATAGAATTATGTCGGGAATTTCGGAAGAAAAATAGTGAAATCAGAGATCGTATCAAAGTGAAGACCTTTTTTTTTTAGTCTCCAGCTTTCGCCCGAGGAGGTCCCAAAATATCTATACCCGACCCCATCCTCGAAAAGTTTAGAGATCGCTGATTTAAACCATCTATTTTTTAAAAAGCTTTGTGTTTATATTAATAGCACATACCAAGTCTGACTTATACTCAATGTAATCTAAACTCTTATTTACATCAATTCTTTTTAACTTATGTAAAAAATATAATCAGTTTAAAGATTAGCGAATTATTTTGTTTGTACTATGCAAATGAACATTTCATACTTTTTTTAATAAAGATTCTGTATCAAAATGGTTTGAAGCGAAATTGAAAGATGATCGAAGTCAATAAGATGAGATTATAAATAAAACGGAAGCCAACCGCAACAACGGGCTTTGTCATTGTGAAATATTGGTTTAGAAAGGTTTATGTAAAAGGTCAATAACATGCAAATCTATGGTCAGTAAAACTCAACGGGAAGTAATAGGATTTATGAGGAAGACGTTTCACCTAGCTTTGAAAAACAAAACCTACTAATGTTTATTAAACATTATTTTTGAAAGGGTAAAATCTGATTCAATTAAAAAACAAAAATAATATATATTAACATTTAGTTTGAAAATTTTTTTAGAAAATAAAGAGTTTTTTATGTAAATATGAGCTTGTTTTATTATTTTAGCAAAACGAGAGCTTGAAAATTAATTCGGAAGAAATAGAAATTCGTCTCCGATTCTGCTTCCTCGCATTATGGCGTGTTAATTTCAAGAGACTCAAAATTTACTCATTGCTATTCCAAGAACAATTTAATCTTGTCATGAAATCCGGAAACCTGAACGTTGTCATAAGATAACAGGCATAACGTTACAAAAGTAGAAAAACAATTTATAAGTAAAAAAATAAAAAAAATAAATTTTAATTGTAGAGCAATATCTTGGCATCTCCGCAAATAGGTCGGGGTAATAGCTTGAAATTTGTTATATGTATAGCACCTCGGGCACTTTTTTGCAAGTTAGGTAAATAAACAGAGAGATGAAACAAAATGAACAAAATCTTTGTCATAAGCATTTTTTGATATTAAGAATATTACATGTGAAACAAACAATCTAAACACAAATAAAAACTTGAGTTTTAAACGTTGAAGTGTCGTGTTCCCACATCTGATTATATACAGTATGACTCCTTATATTTGTCTCTTGTTTGTGCACTTGAGTAAAATAAAAATTTAATTAAGAACCTGAAAAGCATTTTCATGATGAAACTATTAAAAAATTTTCTTGCGTTCAATTTTGCTTCTGTTTTACAATTAGAAAAACAAAATATGCAATATAGGTTTATACATTAAAACAAAACGAATTTACGTAATCTTTGTTATCTCTTTAAGTAAAAAAAACGTTATGAGTTGATACACCCTTGCAGGTCAGTTGATACAGTAGCAGGTTAGTTGATACATTTAGTATCAAGCCATAAAAACTGAATGTTTTTTCAGCTTTTAACCATACAATTTAAGAATCACAACAAAATATACAGTATAATAATTGGTGTAAGGATATTTACAATTCACATTTGTTTGGGTTTAATTAACTAAAAAGTTACGGGCATCTAAATGAAACACAGCATAAACACATATATTAAATTAAACTTCAACAACAAACTATTATTTTTATCACGACTCAAAACTCAGCAATTGTTTGTATGTAGCTGCGAAAACCTTTAAACTAAAACTTAACAACAGTCACGTGTTGATTAGATTGTCAGGAAAGCGTCAATGGCTCACAACAAAAGCGCTTCGTAAAACTTATTGCAAGGCTCAACAACATTTTCCCTTCGTTAAAATAAGAGCTATACATAAGTCTTAATGCATCATGAGCTGCTACGTAAAATGATGAAAAAGAAGAATACACAAAATTTACAGAACACAACAACGACTCAAAACAAAAATTAGTAGTAAGTTAGGCGATCTGGTGGCCGCCTATCGCGATTTGACTTTATGACGGAGAACAAACCATATCACCATGACTTGAAATTATAACGAATGAAGTGTGACAGTGACCAACTGTGAAATGTTTTAGATTGTAGCTGTTTTTCCAGACAAAATAGAGCGAAGGTTGCAAATAGGGAGACGACAACTAAACGATATACATTATAACATGTACAAAAAAAAGTGCCTGGTCGCCGCACCTGCGTCTTAACATTGAAAATTTAAAAATACTTTTACAAAGAAAAAAGAAAAATAAGTATAAAAAGTTACAATACATTTCTACAGGTCACAAGTCAAGAGTGCATTGCTTAATCAGGGGTGGGAGTGCAAGCACTGGTGACTCCGTAGGGTCGGGCAGGCAAAGAAACCCACCAAAAGAAATGCTGCCGTGGATCAAAGACCATTTCAGTAACTGGTAACGTGGTTATGACTCCAAGTCGGTAGGATGTATCAATACACAAGAAAATTATCACTTGTCAAAACTCTGATTAAATAGAATCAAAAAATCAAAGCATAGTTTAATTGATTTCGAGGTTCTTGTTACTCTTCTTATGCTTGGTTTTAGAATTAGATTCGGTGGTACTTTCAAATCTGCAACAACAAAGAAAACCAGCAGAAACCACAGAACACTAATTTATATGACTTAAAAGCAACAACAAAAAGTATAGCAGATCTATGTAGGCCACGTACTAAAAGTGTAAGATTTGACGTTTCAGCTCGTTTCGAAATTTTTTGTAAGCTTTTAATTCTTTAATTTTTAATGGAATTTTGTTCCAGACAACTGGTCCTCTGTATTTAAGGCATTGTTGTGTAACAGTTAGTCTACAAAACGATGGAAAATAAGCGGAGTTGCTTCTTGTCTTTATTTTGTCGTTAGGGTCAACAAGATTGTTTGTAAAGAAGTTGGAAAAGCAATTAGGAAGCAGATTTTTTGAATATTTAAACATAAAACAGGCCGTCTTCAGTTGTTGTATTTGTTCTACCGTCATTAGACCATTTGTACACATTGCGTTTTTTACACTGCCTTTATAATGTATTCCATGTATCATTCTTATAAACTTATTGGCAATTCGTTGAATTTTTAACAATGTTGTTTTATTGCCATTACACCAAGTTTTTATAAAGTACGTATGTGACTAACAATCATAGAATGGTAGAGCATATCCAATGATTTTTTGTTTAGGTGGGATGATATTTTTTAACTACACCCAAGTTCATGGTTGTTTTTCGTAATACCTGGTTCATGTGGGGTTTCCAGCTTAAGAATTCATTAAAGATAACACCTAGAAAATTTGCCTCAGATTTACGAGTGATGCAATTATTTTTAAATGAGAATGTAAGTGAATTTGGAGGGGGTACAGTGTTTGGCCTTCGAAAAACTATATAAAAGGTTTTTTGATATTGAGAGTTAACTTGTTGCAGTTTAACCACTTTACAATATTTGATAGCTGTTGGTTAGCTTCAAGATATAGCTTTTCATAAGATTTATGTTTTAGAAATATATTAGTATCATCAGCATACATAATACTTTCTCCTGATATTGTACAGTTTGGGAAATCATTCACATAAATTAGAAACGAGAGGGGTCCGAGAATAGACCCTTGGGAACACCATATTCAACTGTTTGGATATTTGAGTGGATTTTATTAATATATACTAATTGTTTTCTTTTACTTAAACAGCTATTAAGCCACTGATGAGCCGGGCCTCTTATACCATAATGCCAAAGTTTATCTAAAAGTATAGTGTGGTCAATTGTGTCAAAAGCCTTTGATAAGTCTAGGAAAATCCCTAATACGTGTTCTTTCTTTTCAAAGGCATCTGTTATACTTTCAGCTAAAACAGAGGTTGCATGACATGTGGAGTATTTTTTCCTGAACCCATATTGGTGTTTATAGAAAAAATCTAGTTTGTTAAGAAATGAAATTACTCGGTTATACATTATCTTTTCTAGGACTTTATACATAGTTGGTAGTAGACTTATTGGTCGATAGTTGCTTACAATTGTCCGGTTTCCTTTTTTAAAAATTGGTATGACTTTGCTGTTTTGAAATTTGTGATAAATTTTCCATTTAACATTGAAAGATTAAATACATGAGTAAGAGCATGTAATATATTGTCAGGAGTGGTTTCCAAGATTGTTGTTGGAATTTCATCTATACAACTACTATTTTTGGGTTTAAGATTGGCCAGTAGCTTTTTTATTT
Organism: Diplosoma virens; assembly: GCA_963680785.1. NCBI lineage: Eukaryota > Metazoa > Chordata > Ascidiacea > Aplousobranchia > Didemnidae > Diplosoma > Diplosoma virens. The sequence goes on from OY796884.1 coordinate 26,935,594, forward strand.
CAAAAGGACTTGCTGGGGAAAGATAAATTGATTGAGTTGTTGATGGGGGCAGACTTGTTTGGATATTTGATAAGTTTTGTGGTAAATTGGATACCAGCTCTTTTGCCACACCTGCAAAGTATTCATCGAAATATTCATTGAAGTGATTGGTTAGTTTAGAAAGATTCTGAAAACTCTGACCAATTATTAATAAAGAGGAGCACAATGGTGTTTTAACATTGCCTAAAAGATTATTAATGATTTTCCAGGTTTCTTTTATGTTATGTTTGTGTTTTTCAAATGTTTTAATATAAACATTTTCCTTCTTTTTTAGCAGTTTTCGATTGTATTTATTCCTAATTTTATTAAACTTAATCTTTTAGTAAAATGTTTTCTTCTTTAGGTATTTTTTAAAAGCTTTATTTTATTTTTTTGAATAGCTCATATAAGTCTGTATCAAACCATGGTTGATGATTAGTTTTATTTATCGTGCAAGAAACTAAGGGAAAATTGGCATCAAAAGCTTTGCTGTATGTATCCATTAGTAATTCAAAGGCATAGTCAAGATTATAATCATTTAGTATAGGAGTAATGTCAATTTTATTCAGTGATTGGTTAAATTTTTTGATGTTTTGCAGAGTGAATAATCTTTTTGTTTCTGGGCAAGGTAATAATTTATTCATATTTACACAGGCAAAAGTAGGTAGGTAATTAGAAATAGAATGTAAAATAATTCCTGATTTAAATTGATTGCTATATAAATTTGTTCATATATGGTCTAAAACTGTTGCATTAGAATCAGATATAGGTGAAGGTAGATTAATAACCGAAAAATATGATTTTTCTAGCATTAATTCAGCAAAATTTGAAACATGAAAATTATCATGATTTGCCAGGTTATAATTTAAGTCTCCTACAATAAAACACTTTTTATTTGGGCCAATAATATCTAGGCAGTTATGAAGAGTGTTTATAAATACTTCGTTTGAATGAATATTATTAGATGGTGATCTATAAATGTTTCCACACAATACGTTCATATTTTGTATGTCAATTTTTATGAATATGGATTCATTAAACATTAAAGCAGCTTTTCGAATTGATTGTCCTTTGTCACATTTTTTAGCAGCCAGAAAAACAATTTCTTTTGGAGATCTTTTACCTTTCCCAGTTTTTCTTTTATATACTTGGGGCATGTTTAAATTTTATATAATACATTAACTAAGCCTTACAAAAAATTAATAATAAAAATGAAATCATGTAGCTTATCCTAATGATAAGTTACATCCTTCCTTGTTTTACAAAGTTTAAATTTAACCGTTGCTCAAACAAGAGTTTAAAAAAAGCCTAAACTATATATATTTGGTAAATTTAGTGTTAGGAAATAAAAACATCAAGTTAATCAGTTATCAGTAGGCATTAAGACTTAACTTTATAATCTGAAGTCCAAAATTGACTTTTTAAACAATTCAATCTGACCAAGATCAACTTAATGTTTAATTTTATGCAGGTTGGCAGGTTAGTTGATACAGTGTATAAACTATCCCACCATACATTGTATCAACTAACCTGCACCGCATATTTTTCAAAAAAAACGGTTTTCCAGTAAGCAACTCAGCAACATAAAAAACATCTTTCAGTCTAATCAAGACCTGATCACATAGGCTACAAACTGGCAAACATTTAGTTTCATACGAGTTTTCTATCATTCACAATAAATTATTTAACATAAAGTTTTGAAAATAAGATATTAGTAAAATTTTAGCATTTTCCAAAAAAAAATGGAATAAGAACAAGAACTACATGGATTCCAACAACTTTTTCATAATGACTATGCATAAAAACTTTGTTTTAATTGGTGGTGCTAATTCAATTTAAAGTTATTTCGTTTGACTGTTTGGTCTGATGTATCAACTAACCTGACCTTCCCCTACATATTTCAAACAAATAAACTCAATTATATCCAGCACATTCACATACATAACAAATCTTTTAAACCTAATCATGACAGCAGATACCAATGCCCACCCGCCATTATGGTACTCACCAACTAAACACCTGATTGAGTAATTCCAATCACGTCACGTTAAACACAAACACTCCAACACGTCTACCACCCAATCAAACACAACTGCTTACTTCACCATACATCACTTCAGCAGACTTGCATGATTGCACCATCACTTCCCTCATATCAGATCATTTATTATTACTCACCACTCTTAGCATACATCACAAGACCAAAATAACTCCATCTCACTTCACTAAAGCAATAACTAATTACCAAAAATCCAATCAAACATCATCTAAACAACATGTCAAAGATCTCATCTTTTACAGATCTCACCACACAAATATCAATGAGGCAAGAAAACATCTTGTCAAGGCATACTGAATGCTGACAGACCCTTCATCTCTAAATAATCAAAACATCACAAATTGCACTAACTTTTCCATATCCGAAAGCTCATTCAAGACCGTAAACACAATTGCAAACAAAACAGATCAGACCCACAAATCATTATCTTAACAATCACATAAGCAAACAAATACAAGAACACAAAACAAACACAAGAAAATAATATCTTGACGAAATTGATTACAAACACAATCCTACTCCTTGTGGGAAAACATAACTATCCAACAAAAAACCTACTATACAACAGAACAGAACCATCAGCTTTGGAATTAAAACAGCCATCTCAGATGAACAAAGCAAAAGCTTTTAAAAAAATTAACGGACGTCACTTACAGGACAGACAAAATCAACTGACACATATACCATAAAATCAAAAACCTTTTTACTGACAAAACTACTTATCACTACTTAAGTGCGATTAGCTATCTGAAACAACACAAATAACAATTCTACTGGACATGATGATATAAATATCAGATACTTAAAACACCTAGAGCCACTTACCATCAGATACCTCACAAAAATGTTACAACCCTACCCTCAACACTAACACAATACCACATCATGGGACTCGTGTCACAATCATCCTCATTTCAGTTTAGTTCAGTTTATTTGTTTTTGATTTCCACCACGTTTTGAACAAAATACTTAGGTCAACATAATTACACTACGGAAAAAGGGCATGCAACAATACGAAAACAACGTTGAAACATGCAAAAACTCAATAAATTACTAATACACCAGCTAAAACAAGTCTTTGCTTGTTGCATCACCTTGAGAAAGAAAATAAATAAAAATGTAAATAAAAAAAAAATTATAAAACAAACTTTGCCTTGTTTATTTTTATGATATTATTTGATGGCTTGAAACCAGCACAGGAAGGCTATCAGGTACTACATCTTGGCCAAGGATGGCCTGGAAGAAGTTCCAGGCCATTTATCCTGACTTATCAGTTGAATAGCTTACAACCAGATTTACTTTAGAATGGTTTGCCTGTTTTATCATAATTAGTTTTCGCAACAAGAAATCGGAAAAAAACTATAAAAAAATTACATTTTTATCATTAAACTGCAAAGAATTGACAACATTTGTAATCTTGTAAAAACTATAAAGTGCATTGAAAATTGCAATGCGCTATTTTATTTTCGAAATGTTGTTTTATTTCTGATTTTAAACTTCATTATAAACGTACGAGCTTTATACGGAAATACTGGTGAAATTATAACATTAGAATAGCGCAAATGTCAGTATATTAAATTTTGCCGTAAAAAATCAAATGATAGCGATTTAGTCAATTTTAATTACTTCAATGATTTAGTCCGTAAATATTAGAAAATTTTGGTTGCTGGAAAAAAGTGAAAAAATTATTATTTGCTAATATTTCGATTCCAAGGCATTCCAAGTCTTGGGTCGCAAAGCTGAAATTCCATTAAGCAAATTGCACCAAATATCGTCACAAGTCCGATTAGTTGAATTCTTAGCTTCGGGTTTTCAACTGACGGTAAATTAAGTACATTTAACAATCTTTTACAAAATTAAGCTCATATTATATTTCAAAACTTTGGAATAAATTAAGTTGTGTTTGTGATAATTTTAATTTATTTGCTCCCTGGTCACATACTAACCACTTAACTCCCGCATATATGATTAAAATAAAACAATATTAGGGATATATACCGGGGGTGTGACTGGCCTGATACCGTTTGTAATATATTAAAATGCTTTTCTTCAATTAATTTCTGTTTCAAAGATGAGAATGTAATCCAATAAAATAATGATGAAATAAAGCTTATTGATCAAATATTGATCCAATAATCAAATAAAGATCTTCTTCTTCTCTTTTCGGCCTTTCCCTTTAGTCAGGGGTACCACAGCGTATCATCATTCTCCACATCTTTCTGTCTTCAACATCGGTCTCCTTCGCACCAACTTCCTCCATATCTTCTTTCACTATATCTAAAAATCTTCTTTTTGGTCTCCCTCTTTTCCATTTTCCCAGTAACTCCATTTCCATCATCTTTTTTCCTACATACTCTTGGTCTCTCCTCATGACATATTCATACCATTTCAGCCTGCCCTCCCTCATCTTCATTCCTAACCGTTGTACCTTAAGGGTACTTCTGATGTGCTCGTTTCTAATCTTGTCTTTTCTGGTCACTCCCATAGTAAACCTCAGCATTTTCATTTCTGTGACTTCCATCTCTTCCACTTGTTTTTTTGTGACTGCCACTGTCTCAAGTCCATACACCATTGCTGGTCTTACCACTAAACTGTACATTTTTCCTTTTACTCTAGCTGGTAACCTCATGGAGGAGAAAACTCCCGATACTCTTCTCCATCCGTTCCATCCTGCCTGTACTCTCTTCTTTACCTCCTTCTCACAATCACCACTTTTTTGCACCGTTGATCCCAAATACTTAATTCCTTTATTCTTGGCACTTTTGTATCCTCCATCTTCACTGTTTCTTTGTCATTTCCTCCATTTATGCACAGATATTTGGTCTTTGACCTACTTACTTTCATCTCTCTTCTTTCCAATGCATACTTCCAGGATTCTAATCTCTGCTCCACTTCTTCCCTGGTTTTTTCGCAAATCACAATATCATCAGCAAACAGCATCGTCCATGATGGTTTTCACCTTACTTCATCCGTTAGGCTGTCCATTATCACTGCAAAAAGAAATGGACTTAACGCTGATCCCTGGTGCAGTCCAACCTTGACCTTGAAACTTTCTATAGTTCTTACTGCACACCTCACCACTGTTTCACTTCCCACATACATATCCTGTAATAGTTGCGCATACTTTTCCACTATTCCGAATTTTCTCATACAGTACCACAGCTCTTCCCGTGGAACCCTGTCGTAAGATTTCTCTAGGTCCACAAATACACAATGTAACTCTCTTTGACCTTCCCTGTACTTTTCCATCAACATTCTTAAAGCACACATGGCATCGGCGGTTCCCTTTCCTGGCATAAATTTATATTGCTGTTTGCTGATCTCCACTCTATCCCTCAACCTGGCTTCAATAATTCTTTCCCATACTTTCCTTGTGTGGCTCAATAGCTTTATTCCTCTGTAATTTCCACAGCACGGTGCGTCCCCTTTGTTTTTATAGATTGGGATAAGCACACTCCTTCTCCATTCTTCTGGCATCCGTTCACCCATGAATAGTCTGTTGAACAGTCTGGTCAAAAACTCTATCCCCATCTCTCCCATGCACTTCCAAACTTCTACTGGGAACTCATCTGGCCTAACCGCTTTACCTTTTTTTAATCCATTTTTGTGCGTTCTTTACTTCTTCTCTACTGACACAATTTACCTCTTCATTAACCACTTCTGGTTCCTCTGTCCTAGGATCTCTGTTATTTTCCTCGTTCATTTGTTTCTCAAAGTACTCCTTCCATCTCTTTAACACTGCCTCCGAATTTACCATAACATTACCGTTTTCATCTCTTATAACCCTCACGTGCTGTACATCTTTGCCTGCTCTGTCTCTCTGCCAACCCAATCTGTACAACTCCTTTTCACCTTCTTTTGTTTCCAATCTAGCATACAAATCGTCATACGCACGTCCCTTTGCCATTGCAACTGCCTTCTTTGCCTTACTCTTCTTTACTTTGTAGATCTTTTTAGTATTTTCATCTCTTATTTTGTCCCATGCTTTTTTGCTTCTTTCTTTTCTTTTATGCTTTTTTGAACTTCCTCATTCCACCACCATGTCTCCATGTCTCCTTTTCGTTTTCCAAATGTCACTCCCAGCACAGTTTCAGCTGTTTTTTGTAGCATTTCTGCTGTTTTGTCCCACTCATCAGATAACCCATCCTTGCCTCCCAGAAGCCTGGTCACCTCTTGTCTAAACGCTTCTTGACAGCTTATCTCTTTCAGTTTTCACTGTCGTATCTTTGGCTTTACTTTTTCTGATTTTTCCTTTTTCACCATAAGAGCCATTTTGCATACCACCATACGATGCTGCTTTGCGACACACTCATTCACTATTACCTTGCAATTGCACATTTCCTTCAGGTTCCTCCTTCTGCACATCACATAATATACTTGGGTACTTTTTCCTCCACTCTGTGTTTATTTTATACTTGGGTACTTTTTCCTCCACTCTGTGTCATCCTGTGTTTATTTTTTTTCTTGAAATAAGTATTGACAATTGCCAAATCCATCCTTTTCCCAAAATCCACAACCATTGATCCTTCCTTATTTCTTGTTCCAGCACCGTACCTCCCCATTATTTCCTCATTCCCTATGTTTTTTTCTCCCACATGTCCATTAAGGTCGGCACCAAGAACTATATTATCTTCTTTTGATATACTTTCTATCAATCCATCCAGGTTTTCTCAAAAATCATTTTTCTCCTCCATGCTGTTGTTAACCTGTGGAGCATATGCGCTTACTATATTTAGGATGGACCCATTTACCTCCAGCTTATGGCCATCAGTCTGTCCGACACCCTATTCAACTCCAGAATACTTTCAGCCAGCTCCTTCCTCACCACTATTCCTATCCCATTTTTTCTTCCATCTGCTCCGTTGTAAATTTCACACTTCTCTCTGCTTCTTCATTCTCCTTCCTCCTCTCTTTCTTATCTTATTTTCACTATGTTTAGCAGTAGCATAATTTCCACAGGTGCCTGCTGTGCCACACCTGAGGCGGTCGTTGGTAACCCGGGCCGCAACCGATCCGGTATGGATTCATAATGGTTACGCATTTGTCTGTTTGGAAAAAAGCTTTACGCCGGATACCCTTCCTGCCGCAACCTTCCCCATTTATCCGGGCTTGGGACCGGCATCAAGAGACACAGAAATGTGCCTCCGATGGCTGGGTTAATAATCAAATAAAGATAAAGATCAAATAAAGCTTGTTGGTGCCAATTTATTGTTTAACGAAATATCCAAAAAATCTTATAAAGCGGGGTCCGCAAAAGGACACAACTCAAAGTTGGGTCGTGAGATAAATATACAAATAAAGTCAAATTGGATCGCAAAAAATACAAAAATCGGGTATTTATTTCATAAAAAATGTTTTTACTCTAAATTGTTGAATAGTAGTTTTGAAAGATTGAATAAAGATATTTTGTTTAGTCTTTAATTAACTTTTGGCAAAAAAAAAAACACATAACGTTTAAGTCGCTAAAGTTTTAGAAGTGGTCTTTGGGTTGCGCCGAAAAGTACTTGCGAACTTCGGGTCTAAATGCAAAAATTAACGAACATAAGGAAAGAAAAAATATTCGTAACATGACTTAATTGCTAACGACAATTTTTGTTATTACACCCAAAGTCTTAATTTACCTAATTTGTTATGGAAAAATTAAAACATTTAATTTCATTAATCCGGCATTACAATAACTAAAGCAAAGGACAATTAAAAACATTGGGTCCCATTGATTTTCGAAAATAATTTTTTATAAAACTCAAAAAAGTTTGAATAGTAAAATCTGTAAAAACCATCCAGTAGCAAGAAATAAATTATCGATAGGGCTCCCTAAAGTCAATAAAGTCAATCTGACTTTGTTACCAAGTTTTGTTGATCAAACTAACGTCAAAAGTTTAAATAATGTTAAAAATTGTCAAAATTTTACCTCATCAAATTTTCCTACACAAAAACTTATTTCTTGCTCATTTATGCAATTATTTTAAGCAGGTATGAATATTTTTAATATTTTGTTTCTGTTTTTTTTACTAAAAATTCTAAAACTTTGAGGGCTGCAAACTTTTTTTAAATCCATATTAAAGTTTTTTTACAAATTAATTGTTACGCAGAAGAAATATTATAAACTGATGTAAAGTACGTTTCTGCAACAATTTAACTGTTATTTCTCCATAAAAACATTGATAATACGGGTTTTTATTGTATTTGTGCATTTTTAATTTAAGTGTGTTACCTGTTAAGTATTTGCGTGCCTATATATGTAGCAGTAAATCAAATTGATAAGAATGAATAAGTTGGTTGAGTTTTTGCTTCCATAGATCTATTTTTGAACTTTTTGAAATAGTTTAGAGTAAATAAAAAATTAAGTCACGCACTATAAACTTATTCGGAGATTAAATAACTTTTTTTAGCTGATATTGTTGCGACGTGTTGTGATGTCAGTGTTTTAGACTGCTAAGTGCTAACTGGTTTCGAAACTTGTTTAAAACTTAAATTTTAAGTTTAAAAACTTAAATTATGAGGCATAAAAATGAAATTTTGCCGGAAGTAAAATTAATAAATAGTTTCTGTTTCGGCTAATAATAAAACAGTTTGTTGAAAGCAAAGAAAAATGGAGGTTTTAATGAGTCGGAAAAAACACATGATCTCGTGCAGTGATGCTGAAGCAATTAAGTCTGCTTCGTGGTTGATAATCGGAAAAGATCGCACCGCTCGTGCAAGTAAACGACTTCCTGAGATGATTGCTACGGGAGTCCGGATACATATTATATACAATCCGGTTGATTACGAAAATTTTTGATACTGCCAAGTCTTGAAAAAATAACGAAAATATATGAATGAATTAAACCAGCTAGCTTTAGACTTGCTATGAAATGGTGGTTATTTTGTTTGCTAAAATAGAGAGTTTGTTTCCCATATGAGTCCTTATCATTTACATTACATTACTTTACATTACTTTATTTTTTATCTTCACTTGACTTTTAAAATAAATTTATCAAACGATTTGCCACAGGTTAGAACCGTTTTTATAACTCCTGCCTAGAAGACGTTTTCAGAAAAAGAAGTCTTTTTTGTAAATCTTAGATTTTATTGCGTCGTAAATTTAAAAGAATTCATAAAAGAATCAAAAACCTTTTAAAGTTTTGTTGTATTTTGATGATGTGTGAAGTAGGAATAAAAGAAACTACACTGAACTGAACTCTTTTTAAGCGTTATAGGTATTCTGCATGCTTTCACTTTGAGACTGTTTGAAACAAGAGCGCCACCAGTTGGGTCAAGAATATAATTTTGATTTAAGTAGCTGTCGCTAAAATCAGTTTTTTAGGCGATCACAATTGCCTTTGTCATGTTTCGTTTTTTTCTTGCTCATCTTTTAAATTTCTTTTCTGTTTTTAGATTTTTATATTATGATTAGTAATCTGTTTGATTCGCAAGATCTTTTTGTAAAAAAGTTCGATTACCTAAGCCAGGGGTTCTTAATTTTTTTTAACGCATAGATCCTTTTTGTACAATTTTGCTGTTTTATTATTCATTTTTCTTTTATTTCTGCTCCGCCACATAATAAAAATGCAACTATAATTATTTAATAATAAACATAATTAAGGCTGAGTATTAGAAACAAGAAAAAGCAATAAAACCAGTGTACGTTGTATCTTGCAAAAATAGTAATGAATTATTTATAGACGTTGTACGTATTACAAGAAGCAATCTAAAATTTTAACTCTATGGACCTCTACAAAATTGTTTTCACAAACTGAAGTGAAGACCCTTTTATTAATTTTCACTTCTTTGAGCTAAAGTATGCCCTAAATTCGCACCTCAAATTTAGTCTTTGACCAAAAAAAACCTCTCTAGTCTGATTTCAATCTTAAGTATTTAAAATTTTTATTCTCCTTTTTAGCTTTTCTGAGCAAACATAGAAAAAAACTTATATCATATTAAAAGCAATATAATCCAGTTCCAGATAATAAGAAAAAATTACTCCCTTCACCCTCAAAATTAAGGTCTCAAAAAACTTTTATAACCTTTTTTCAGATATCTTTAACAAAAAGTCATTCTTTACAATACGAAAACTTATATCAAATAAATTTAAATTTTTTTTAAAAAGGACCGATGTTTCCCCTTCCATTAATTTACGAAGTTACATCCTACGCCTAAAAACCAAAAAAAAATATATGTCAAGTTTTTTCCATCATATAAAATTTGAATTGTATTATGTTTGTGTCACACTTCATTCCTAATAATTTTAATCATAACAATGTAGTTTATTCCCGTTAAAAGTAATTTTTAGTTTTATTATAAGATAATAATCGCGTCGCTTTGTAGCGCTGCTCTCGTATTATATGATATAATGTCCGATTCGTTTTCTATTGCTCGATACATGTACCTTCTTTTCTCTTTTGCTCAACCGTATTGACGTAATATGTTTTTGATCAACGTCACTGTAGTAGAATATTCGCGTATATATTAGGTGGTCCTAGCATAAGCGTAATTCTCTAGAGAGTTGTAGAATGGTCTAGCGTTTACGAGTGAATTTGCGTCACGTGATCTTTTCTCTATATAAAGCCGATGCGTAGCGGAACATTATTATTATTATTAGGTGATTTGAGATGACTTGAGAGACGGCTCGAGTGAAAGCAAATTTGTTTGGGCACAGAAGGTGCCCCATTAGATTTTTTATCGGTTGACAATTGTTGAATTTATTTTGCACTAGTGGTTGGGAGTTGTGTTCTACAGAGGTAGAATTATTTGTGTTGATTGAATCAAGTTATAGCGTTGAGTTCGCTTTGCAGTTTGGCAAAGCATGAAATAGATTTTTCGTCGGTCGTGATTTTTGTAATACATTCGTTCTTATTAGAGACAATGGTCTCTGTTTGTTGTGAAGAAGAGTCTTCAACGAAACCAATCCGAGCTTTCGTTAAACCAACTGTACAAAAGCTTCAGGCTCATAGCAAGATTACTTCTTGAGCCCGAATAAAATAAAATTTGAACACAGCTTTGTTTCAGCGCAGGTATTTGAGTTGCCTAGCTCGACTGGTCCTTTGGGATTCCCAAACAAAGTCTGTGACAGTTTGCATATTCTTTCCGTGCCCAATATTTGATTTTAAAGCAATAAAAAAATCTATAATTGTACTTTATAATTGCTTCAGCATCGTGTTTTATTAACGGGAGCTTGTTTCACCAGTCAAAAATAAACTCAAAAATTATTAACCAAATACAAAAAAAACAGTCCTACTAAGCAATTAAAAGATGGCACAAAAAAATAGACGGAGATACATTTTTTTTGATAAAATTTCAAGAAGAAAGATAAAGTTTTTTTGTACTTGCGCTATTGTTGGATGAATTTATTGGATGAAACAGAAAATCCTAAAAATGCTTTAAAAAAAATGAAAGATTTAGTGCGTTTTCTTATTCAAATAAAGTGGTCTGTCACTTCAAAACAATAGAGCAAGCGCGCTTTAACAAAATTTGTGGTTTTAACTCGGGTACTAAAGAAGGTAAATTGAAAAAAAAACAAATAAATTTAACCCTATTCTACTCAACGGCCGGGCTTCTGAAGCCCGGCCCTTGCGAAAACGTTTGTAATTACTTCATCTTTGTAAAAAAATTCTGGAATTTCTTGACTTTTTCTAATTTGAAATGCTGAATAAGATGGTACTATTTTTAGAGGTCCCCGAACAAGGGTTAACGGGTAAAATAGATGTTTTTTTGAAAATTTGTGAATTTTCGCTGGTTTTCGCAAGCAGAGCGTGGAATTTCAATTTCACGCCTTTACTAAATGACATGAAATTTACCAAGAATTGGTTTTGCGTGACGAAGCGAATTACGTCCTTTGCCGACGTCGAAATGCCTTAGGCGATGCAGAACTTATTTCATGTAAATCACATTTTCTTGTTTTGAGCTTTTGGCGATTGCTTGGAAGCATTTTACACATATAAATTCTTTTGTATAAAACAATTGCTGTGGACTGCTTGAATACCAATAAAGCCGACAAAATTCAATCTTTACACTAAGCATTTTTATAAAACTTTCTTATAACTATTCATTCGTGGGGAAAAAAATTAACTGGCTCACATCTTTGCTCTTATGCTGACGGCTTCAGACAATTAAACAACACTTGACTTTTTAAAATGAACTTTTTATTTATATTTCACGTTGCATTTGAAGTAACAGGCCGGTTTTATGTTGAAATTTTCCTTACAAGGAAAAATCCGACGTAAAGTTTTGTAAAAACGTTTATAGCTTTTAGATGTGGGTTTTGCAAACAGAAAACATAGAATAAAAACAAGACGTTTGATACGATTGAATTTCAATAAAACAGGGGTTTCCAACTTGTATAAATTCATGACAGTTCTAAAGTCTGAAATTTACACAAATGACTTCTTTCTTTCCAAAAAAGTTTCGTGCCAAAGTTTAAAAAACGGTCCTTACTTATTGCAAACTGTTTGATAAATTTATTACGAAAGTTAAATAAAGACCAAAAAAATTCATTCTTGAAAATGGAAAGAACTTTTTATGTAAACGTAAAGACCATTTATGGTCTTCATTTTCCTTTCGTAATAAATTTTATGTTTGAACTCAAAACGTCATTCAGAAAAAAATTGGATATGACTTCTGGTCTAATATGATTATCCTATTATATTCCGACGTCTTTTTGGTTTTAAAATGACCCAGTAACTGGAAACCTCTGAATAAAATCAACTTAGATATCTTAGCCTATGGATGACATGGGCTATTTGTAAGGGTTTTTCTACGTAAAACCAGATAAAGCTCCGGGCCCTAATTTATGTGCATAGAACTTATAATCCATGTTAGAGCTGCTTTGATTTTTTGATTACATAATTTTATTTTTTCCTAATTGCGTCAATTCCAATTTTGAAAATCTATGGAAGAGCGCTTGTAGTCGCGATTCGAAAGACAAAAAAGCCGGTAGAAGACCCAAAACGTTTATTTGGAATCTTGCTCGAGCCTGGCCCGAGATTCGAACCGTCTCTGGTCTGTAACTAACACATTTAATTCTACGTTTTACGTTAATTTCCTTTGTGCAAGTTTTTGCCTTTCAGTTTGAGTAACGTTTTTGTTCTGTCGAAGGGTCTCAAAAGTTGTTTTTTTTGGCGAAGTAGCAACAGCATTTTTTGCTGTTATCACGGTTTCAATGGTTTGGTAATTTTCATTTTTTGGCGTTCTTGATTAATTAAAGTTGGGTTTATGTTCCTTCGGATTTGGTTGATAACAGTGAAAGTCTAAGAGGTCCGCTTAGACGTCGTTTCCCAAACATAAAGAAAATTGCTGTTAAAAGACAAACTAGCAACATCGGAATTGCCTGGTTGTTGAAGAGCCCAACAACTGCCGCCGCTTCTGTTATTTCGGTGGTGATACTTATTTTTCTAGCGGAAGTCAAGAAGACTCTGTGCCCTAGTGATATTTATGGTTGTTCGGTTGGTGGTTCAGAAGTGCTCAGCGACAGTCAGCTTCGGCATTCGTATATCCTAACATCTCGGAAGGTGTCAATTCTGAACTGTGTGGTCGATGATTTAAAGGTTTCAAATTCGGACGAAAATTAATAAAATCTAATTTATTTAAGTGTTTGATATAATTATATATATATTATACAGTAGTTTGTAGTTATTGTGAAGTCTCTGGTGTTGTTATTAGTGTTTAATTAGTTTATTATAGTATTTGTGGGTATTACTTAAATTGTTGTTATTTTTGATTAATTGTATTAATTTATCTATATGTCTTCTCCTGCGCCTTTTGGGAATCTCAAGGATGGGACTAAGGAACTTTGTGATGGGTTGGAGCCGACAGTGGCTGCCGTAACTTTGACCTCTAATGAGAGGACTACTTCCTTCACCCTGGGTGAGCAATCCACAGCGCTATGTAAAAATAAGATATCATACAAGCTGTTAAGCAATAGGCGTAGGCTGGTTAATGCTATTAAGCATTTGAGAGATGACTTATCGGGAGTATCTTCATTGGTTTCATTTAATAAGATTGCGCCGGAATTTCATAATTTCGTCAAGTCATACTCGGAATTCCGCTCCGAAGTTGATAAAGTCATTGATCTGGCACATGTTGGTGAGCTTATTAGTGATCTGGCTGCTGATTATGAAAATTTATGTAGTAATCTTAAAGATCTTGAATCGCGTTTTGTTGATCTTGTTGATTGTTGTTGATCTCGAATCCGTCTGCACGTGATGAGGATGATGTTGCAGTTAAGGCTTCTGACAGTGTCTCACAAGCCTCGTTGGGTAAAACTAGTTCGTCCAGTAGAAGTTCTGCTGCACGCCGTATTGAGTTAGAGTGTAAACGTGCTAGCCTTCTAGCTATTCGTGATTTGGAAAAATCCAAAACTAAAGCTGAGGCTGAGGCTAAAGTCAAGGAAACAGAAGCTGAAGCTGAGGCTAAGTTTCGTATTGAGGAAGCCAAGCTTGCCGCCGAAGAGAGGTTTATTGCGCTTTCGGCGCCTGGTTTGTCTGAAGCTGGTTCACGTAGATCAGCGTTTAAAGTCGTTGAGCGTGAAAAGATTTCTGCGTCATGTCCCCAGGAAAGAAATTTTGAACAGTATATACAGGTTGATAAAAAAAACAGTAAGAGCGCGGCCTGAAGCTTCTATTCCTAAGCCTTTGTATAATCCATCTGGTCCAGTTGAAACAAAATTTTTTGTTAACCCAGGCCATCCTAATTTTAATAAGTGGAGAGAGCCTCGGGGGCGCCATATCAATGATGTAGATGCAACTTCTAGGTTTGCGCATTTTCTTCCTGAGCGTACAAATTCGGATTATGTGGCTGGTGATTCTCGTATCTTGAACGATCATGTATTTCAAACATACCTTGATAGACAAAACAGAAAGGAGTATATTAATCTTGCATCACAGATGAGTTTTAACGGTAATAATATTGCCTTTGTCTTTAAAAACCAAATTCAAAAACTTATGAATCAATGTCCCATAAGTGAAAGACGTCTTGAAGTTTTGAGAGCTGCATATGTGGGTCAACCGTGTGAAATGGTCAATTTGTTTTTTGGGCCGATGCGAGGTCTGTCGACATCTGAGCGTCTTAAAAAAGCTCTTGAGCGATTGAGTGAAAGATATGGTGTTCCTGGCGGTTTGACTGCTGAGCCTGCAATTGTTGACATTCGTAATGGTTCACGCGTGTTGCACAACGTTGTCTCGCTTAAAAACTTTCGAGAAGATTTAAATACTTTGGAAGTTTTTGCGTATGCGCATAATGAAATTGAAAAATGTCTGGTCAACTTTTGTTGGATGTTGCTAATCGTCTTCCTGGTGTTTTGAAACGACAATATTTAGACTATCTTAATCATTTAGGTCTTGATTTAAATAAACCCGGGTTCGATTCTCTGCGTAATTTCGTTGGGCACGAGTTGAAAATAATGACTTCTGAATATGCTCAGACATTTTTCAAGCAAAACGAAAAATCTGGTGAATTTGGTAATAGTCGAAACACAGTACACGTTCGTCAGTCTGTTGTTCAAAGTAACGATGCTAAAAGTCAAACTGTGTCGAGTAAAGCGGAGTCTCCTAAATCAAATGGATTTAAATCTAATTGTAAGCTTCCACCAGTATGCTTCTGCAGTAACGATACGTCATTGAAGCACTATTTGGGAGATTGTGAGAAATTTAAAAAACTTGGTTTGGAACGCAGACGTCAAGTTGTGATTGAAGCTAGGAGATGCTTAAATTGCTTTGGTCTTGGTCATTTTGCTAGAAATTGTGGATTTGCGTCAAAGTGTCGTAAATGTGGTCCTATCTATCACCTTAAACACGCGACTGTTTTGCATGATTTGTATGTTCGGTCAAGCTCTGTCGACCTTAAAGCGACTAATACAAAAGAAAGTGTTAACGTTTGTGACTCTCCTTCTAGTAGAGAGGAAAATAAACATGTTGTAGCGAGGAAAATTTGTCCGTTTAACAAGATCGTTTTGCTTCGCACCTGCGCTGTTAAAGTTATCAATCCTCGCACCGGTAGATTTACTCCGGCTTATGCTCAGCACGATACTGCATCGCAGGGAATTATTGTGTCTAAAAGTTTGATGGACGAGCTTGGGTTAGTCGCTTCTAAAAGAAGTGAGATACATATTCGTACGTTAGCTAATGAATTCACGCCGTGCAGGGGTGTAGTGAATTTTGAACTTGAATCAATTACTACAGGTGAAAGATTTGATGTGGAGAATGCTTAGTAGTGCCAGAATTTGTTGATGATGAATGTGTTCTCCCACATAGCGTAGATACTTCTGGCTTAGAGCATTTCGATGGCGTTAATATTCCTACTCTTCCCTACAAAAGGTGTATTGACATTCTTATTGGTCAGACAGATAAATTTCTCCTTACGGTTTTAGAAGAACGTGAAGGAATTAGACCTGAAGATCCTAATTATGTTTTCACTCACTTAGGCCCCATTGCAAGTGGTGTTTGTGTTGATGGTCGTAATTGCAGCGAAAGAAAGTTGCATACTTTGAAAGTTAATCTTGAATGCTGCAACAAAAATGATTTTGTCAAGTTTCTGCGTTACGAGAGCAATTGCGTCGTTATATTTTGGAAGATGAAGAAGTTTAGGTGTCCACAAGTGATGAAATTACTCGAGAATTAGTTGAGCCAAACGTGAATGTGGTAAATAATCGTTACGAGATACCGGTCCCCTTAAAAGTTGATGTTGTCGAAGCTTTTCCTAATAATTATGCAAATGCTCTTGATCGTAATTTTTTACTGCGGAAAAGCGCCTTAAAAAATAACTCTGTCAAAAAGACGTTGATTGACACTTTCCACGAAATTATTTCAAACGAGTGGTTAGTGCTGTTGACAGTAATATGTTGTGTAAGCCGTGTTGGTATTTACCTTTCTTTGTGACGAAGCAAGCTAAACCTAGAGTCGTATTTGATGGCGCTGCGACATATAAAGATGTGTCGCTCAATGATCCTGTGTATCCTGGTGAAAATTTCCTTAATGGATTAGTTGACGTGTTGACTCGTTTTCGTTTGGGAAAATTTGCGTGCATGGCGGATGTTAGTAAATGCTTTTTCCAAGATTCGATTCCTGAAAGTCAGCGTGATTTGTTTCGTTTAATTTGGTTCAAAGATAATGATCTTGTGAATGGATTCACTCAGATTTATAGATTCACTAGACATGTTTGGGGAGTTAACTCTGGTCCATACATTGGATTGTTGGCTATTAAACGTCTTGTTTCTGAAAATGTCACAAATGCTAGTCCATCTACTTTGAGTGCGATTTTGCAATGTCGTTACATGGATGATTTATTGCTGTCGTCTGATTCTTTGGTTGAACTTGAAACAATTGCAAGAGAATGCAGATTACTATTTGAAAGTAGAGAATTTACACTGCGTAAATGGGTATCAAACAACGCTGCTAAATCAATTTTGTCAGATGTTCCACCTAGTGATCTCACCTCAAATCTTAAAGAAATTGATCTGGCTTCTCAGCCGATGCTTGATTCGAAAGCTCTAGGCTTGAAGTGGAAAGTGGAAGAGGATACTCTTTGCATATGTCCTGATCGCAAGTTAACTGAAGTTTCTACTAGGCGACAAATGTTGAGCGCGATTGCAGGCCAATTTGATCCTTTAGGGATACGTGGACCGTGGCTTTTAAAGGGAAAACTAATTCTTCAAAGAGTTACTGCATCTGGTATTGATTGGGACAAAAAACTTCCGGATGAGATTCTTGGTGAGTGGAAATCAGGAATTACACATTTGGAGAAATTGGACAGAGTTTCAATTCCTCGTTGCTGCTTTGACGAAGTTGGTGAAGCTAGAGTGGATAAAATCGCTTGCTACCAACTCCACGGATTTTGCGATGCTTCAAATGTCGCCATTGCTGCTGTTGTGTATTTGAGACGTGTGATTGGTGATCGTTCAAGTGTAGCCCTTATTATCGGTAAATCAAAACTTGTTTTGACCCACCAAGCAAACTGGGTCATTTCTCGGAAAGAATTAGAAGCTGCTAAGTTATGTGCGGAGTTAGTTATGGAGGTTTCTAAGATATTGAAGTGTTTGTCTTGTAGTTTTCATTTTTGGACTGATTCCCAAGTAATTTTGAAGTGAATAGTGAACCCTGATTTGCATTTGCCACGCTTTGTAAAACGCCGAGTGGACATAATTCATTTGATGAATTCAACTGATAACTGGAATTATGTGAACACCGCCCACAATCCCGCAGATGTGGGAACTCGTGACAACAAAGCTAAACAATCTGATTGTCTTGCCCTTTGGCTCAAGGGACCGAAGTTTTTATGTGAAAGTGATTTAGACCCTCATTCTCCTGTGAATGTTGTCAGTGCTAGGAAGGCTGGTATAATTGATGAAACTTTAACCGGTGGAAACAATCAGAGCTTAAATTCTGTCATTGAAACTGCACCTGACTTGTATGCTTTGACTAAACGTATTGCTTATCTTATTGTTTTCAAACAGTTTATTATGGCTAAATTTAAAAGAGTTCTGTTATCTAGGCCTAAGTTGGATGCTCAATTTCTTGACGATGCTCTTGTTGACGTCATCAAATACGTGCAACGCAGTCGTTTTGGTGTTTCTGTAGAATTTTTGAAATCTAAATCTCCAGATGCGTTTGATTCTTAAAACATTCGAGTGACAAAGCGAATACAAGCGAAAAAATGCGTCAAGTTTCTGAATTGAGAACTTTGCGTAATTTGCGTCCTTGTGTGGATAGTAACTCGGTTCTACACATTGAAGGTCGTCTTGAAAATGCAGATTTGCCTCTAGACACTAAACATCCTATTATACTGCCGAGTAGACACGCTTTAACTAGTTTGATTGTACTGCATGAACATTGTAATTCAGGTCATGCAGGCCCTGCTTACACTTTGATGAAGACTCGTAGACGTTATTAGATTATTTATGGCATCTCCAGTGTTAAGCGGACATTAAGAGATTGTAGCAAGTGCAGACTTCGTAAAGCCACGCCTATCCGACAACTTATGGCTGACCTTCCTGAGTGTCGTGTTACTGCCACCGAGAAGCCATTTAAGTATTGTGGTGTTGATTATTTAGGCCCTTTCACTTACTGCCAACTTCGTAGTGATTGTAAGACTTGGGGTATTTTGTTCACTTGTCTGTGCACACGTTGTATACACGTTGAGATAGTTACCAGTTTGGATTTGAATAGTTTTCTTCTTACCTTTTCACGTTTTACTAACCTCCGTGGGGCTGTTGACACTATGTATTCTGATAGTGGAAGTACTTTTGTTGCCGCAGCTGATATTTTGCCTACCTTGTTGAGTTTAACTGATTTTCATAACTCCTAGCGTAAACGTAGTATAAATTGGGTCAGAATTCCGCCTTATGCTCCCAGTCAAGGGGGAAGCTGGGAAAATATGGTTAAGTTATTTAAATCTTCATTGACACGTGTTTTGGATTCGACTCGACGTAAACCGTCTTTAATTGAGCTACAAACCTTCACTTTAGATGCTGTGCGCATTGTTAACGATCGTCCTCTGACTGCTGTTAGTGATGAACCCAACGATCTTGCTCCGATTTGCCCCTCGTCTTTCCTTGGGCAACAACTTTCTCCTTACTCACCCATAGGCACCTTTCATGACCGTGGTGACTTGTGCAGAGATTACTTATACAATGCTAACTTGGCTCATAAGCTTTGGTTGAATTGGGTGAAAGGCTATTTACCCACTCTGCAAGCCCGTGTTAAATGGCGAGTGACCAAAAATAATTTAGTGCCTGGGCAATTAGTCTTGGTTGGGGATTCTGACGATTTTGTAATAGGGGTTCTTATCGTCTGGGAAGAGTCCACGACGTACACCCTCAGTTACGTAACGGGGTTAATATTGTTCGTAGAGCCACTGTTGCCGTTTTGAATAAATCGGGAGAAATTGACTACGTGTTACGTGATATTTCTAAGATTGCACCCGTGTGAATTTTATTTGTTTGTTGCTCGTAGTTTGCTTTAGTGTATTATTTGATAATTTTTCGTAACTTACTATAGGCTATATTATTATCATAGTGTTTAATTGATTGTATTTATTATCGTGTTTGTAATTTTTCAATGTGTACTCGTTTATATATAATGCTTGTGTAGTAGTTAGTTTGAAACTTCGCTTTGTCCTCTGTTTCAAAGGGGGCGCTATGTTTAAAATCTTGCTCGAGCCTGGCCCGAGATTCGAACCGTCTCTGGTCTTTAACTAACTCATTTAATTCTACGTTTTTCCTTTTGTGCAAGTTTTTGCCTTTCAGTTTGAGTAACGTTTTTGTTCTGTCGAAGGTTCTCAAAAGTTTTTTTTTTTGGCGAAGTAGCAACAGCAATTTTTGCTGTTATCACGGTTTCAATGGTTTGGTAATTTTCATTTTTTGGCGTTCTTGATTAATTAAAGTTGGGTTTATGTTCCTTCGGATTTGGTTGATAACAGTGAAAGTCTAAGAGGTCCGCTTAGACGTCGTTTCCCAAACAACGTTATTGACAAATTTATTCACCTTTCAAAACGTTATTGACAAATTTTTCCACCAGTTCCCTGGGAAAAATTTGAGACGCTTACCTACGTCCGCAACAAGCCAATTGATGGTTTTGATGCAAAAAGTCAACCGTGGATCTAGTCGTTCTGTTAATAATCGACAATTTTTTCGAGACTAAGAAGAATGACAGTGGTATTTGTCAATCTGACAGCTGCATATGACAATGTTATTTTATGTAAACTTGACTTTAACTGCAAGTTGCTGAGGTTTTTGCTGGATAAATCCATTGTTCGAATGATTATAAAACAATGTTTACTTGGCCAACATGTCCTCAAGAACTCTCTAACATTCTGAAAACTTCAAAAAACAAATTAAGTGCAGGGCCAGATCATATTCCAAACAAAATTCTTAAATCCTCATCTGACAATATTCTACTAGCACTTAGCCATGTCTTCAATCTTTCTTTGAGTAAAGGTGAATTCATAAATTGCTTTAAGCTTGCTACTGTATGTCCTATGTTCAAAAAAGGCGATTCCAACAATATTAATAACTATCAAACAGTTAGTTTATTATCAAATATTTCAAACTTACTTGAAAAAGTTATGTATAATAGATTATATTTTTTCTTAGAAAAGCAAAATTTTTTCTACAACTATCAATTTGGTTTTAAAAAAAATCATTCTACTACACATGCAATTTCAATTTTAGTGGAAAAAATATCGTAATCATTTGGCTGCAAAAAGGCAACCCTTGGAATTTTCTTGGATTTATCTAAAGCATTTGATACGATTGATCATTCAATATTACTTTCCAAACTTAATCATTATGGGGTTAGAGGCAATGCACTAAAGTGGTTTACTAGTTACTTAACAGGACGTACACAACAAGTAAAATATGCAGGAATTCTTTCCACAACTACCCTTGAAGTTAAAAGTGGTGTACCTCAGGGCTCTAATCTAAAACCACTTCTCTTTTTCATATATGTCAATGATTTCAAAAATTGTCTAAATGATAGTAATTCTTTGATGTTTGCTGATGATACAAGCATTTTTTTTACAAAATAATGAGATCAAAAAGCTTTTAGATGCTGGTAGTAAAGAACTTCAACTAGTTGACCAGTGGTTGATAGCAAATAGATTATCAGTTAATGTCTCTAAAACTAAATACGTTTTATTTAGGACTGCACAATCCAAATTAACAACAAAAAAGCAATATCTCGTATTTTGACAAAATAAAATTGAACAAGTTGAATGTATTAAATTTCTTGGCGTTTATATACAAGAGCACTTAACATGGTCAAGACACATAAATCAACTAATATCTAAACTACGTAGCGTTTTTGGAACTGTTATTAAAGTGAAATCACTGTTAAGCAAAAGATTTCTTCTCCTACTCTATCACTCTCTTATAAAAAGTCAGCTTTCTTATTGCATTCTAAACTGGTGTTATGGCAATAAAACCTTGATTAAAAGATTACAATGACTGTGCTATAAATTTGTTGAATTAATTTCTGGTATTAACAGTAACTCATCTGTTTGTGATATTATGAAAGAAAATAAATTGTTAACGATAGATCAACTATTAACTAAAGAACTAATTGTGTTTATGTTTAAGCAAAAAAATGGTAAAAACCCAATTGCATTTAAGATATCTTTACTAAAAACAAATCTAAATACAATACTAGAAACAAGTCTATCTTTATTTCAAAGAAATGTTCTAGCACAGTATGTCAGCAAGCTATTTCACACCGTGGTCCAGCATATTGGAATTGCTTTCCTTTCGACTTAAGAAATAAGAAACAAAGTGTTCGATTTTTTACTGTTAACGTTTATAAACATCTCTTAAGTAATGAGAATAATATTTAATTTTAGTGTTAAAACACGATACTGCCCTAGATATTTTTGATTACAGGTTTTTGGAAAAAAGGCAATGGAAATGGTACAAAAACTTTTGAATTCAATCCTTGGAAGAAAAACTTAAACGATCAAGATAACCAGTCTTATCACAAAGATATAAAGAACTCTTTTCTTAAATACAGTTTGTCTGCATAATTCAAATCAATCACTAAATCAAATTGACTCTTTTTCACCCTTATCTTTGCTCTTTAATTAAAATTTCTTTTTGGCAATGGTCTACTATTTCATTTTAGCAGTTATTTTTTATTTTTAAAATTGTTATATAAATTTCTATGCCGTTACTAAATGCTATTGATTTTGTTTAACTTGTTTATTTTGCTATTATGCTGGTCTGTAAAAATTTAGTGAATATAAAAATTTTTTATGTTTTATTTTTTATTTATTCACTTTTTTTTATTTATAATTGTATTTTTAATCACACATAATTTTTTTATCCATCACTTTGACTAGCATAATAGTTTGTTTTTTTATGTTACGTTATGTTATTTTTAATATTGTTATTATCTGCTTATTATTTAATTATTATTACTATCTGCTTATTATTTATTTTTGTATGTATTTATTCTTCTTATTATTTTTTGTATGTCACCAGATGCATTCTGAAAAGGTTTCCGGACCTGATGAAGTTTCTTTGTATGGGTGGTTTATATTTACTCACCTTGCTCAGTTGAGCTAAATTTCCATCTAGACTAGCTGTGCCACCCATCGTCGTCGTCGTCGTCGTCGTTTTCTCCCACCCATCATCATTACGCAGACTAGTCATGCACTGGATATTCAATCTCTCAATTTGTTTGATAATATTATTATTATTATATTTTCTTTCTCTTTCTCATTTCTTAAATTTTAATCTGATTAAGGTGTTGCGGCCATTCTTTCTACTGTTTTTTACTTTCACTTTCTGATTACCTTATACATGTTTTAACGTCTGACGTTGTGCTGCTTCTTCCTTTTCTTGATCTTTCCAATATTTACAATTTTTAGTGTTAAACTGTTTACTAATAAATGAGAATAAAATGAAATGAATGAATGGATGAATGAACTTCCGCAAGGCCAAATGGAGTCACTACATTGCTTTGACAAATAAATTTGCAAAGACTTTTTTGCCGCCTGATTAACTGGATGTGGATGCGGCTTACCAAGACTTCTGTAACACTATCAAGAAAGCAGCCAAAAAGACTATCCCACGCTGGTATCGAAATAACTATATTCCGTGTTGGGATGCAGAGTGTGAATTCCTCTGTAAAACCTTTCCGAAGTCTCCTCAGGGAGACGACTCAAGTTTGGCTGCTACTTGTCATGCTTGCTTGCTGCTTACCAAGCTTGACAGGAAGCGCAGGGACCCATGGTCCGAGGCAGTTCGGAACATCGACTTCTGACACTCTAGTCGAAAAGCGTGGAGTATTTTGAACAACCTCACTGGTAGGCACGACACTCTCCTCATCACTGTACCGTTTCAGTCGATGCTGTTGCATCTCAGCTGGTTAGTAATGGAAAATACAAGGCTGTTGACCGCAAGTCTTCTCGACTTATGTCTCAAGAAGTGCCTGACCAATGGAGAGCCACAACACCAGACGCAGTAAATACCTCTGACAATTTTTCACAGAGAGAATTTGCTGCTGCCCTCCAACATTTAAAACCAGGTAAAGCTCCGGGTCCTGATTCCATCTGCCCGGAGCTTATAATCCATGCTGGAGCTGCTTTGAAGTCCTGGTTACGTGACTTCCTTTCTTGCTGTTTGCGCCGACTCAAAATTCCCAAGATCTGGAGAAGAGCGCTTGCAGTCGCGATTCCAAAACCAATGAAGCCCGTGGAGGACCCAAATAGTTATTGACCGATATCTCTGCTCTGTATCCCCTACAAGATCCTCAATTGATTAATGGTTCAACGCGGGCGTAGATCCCCTACAAGCTTATCTACGCCCGCGTTGAACCATTAATCAATCCACTGCTCCCTAAAGAGCAGGCTGGGTTCCCATGCGGGAAGTCAACCGT
Organism: Diplosoma virens; assembly: GCA_963680785.1. Taxonomy (NCBI): domain Eukaryota; kingdom Metazoa; phylum Chordata; class Ascidiacea; order Aplousobranchia; family Didemnidae; genus Diplosoma; species Diplosoma virens. Next base: position 26,960,008 of record OY796884.1, read on the forward strand.
AGATCAAGTTGTTCTGCTAACCCAAAACATCGAGGATTCTTTTGAGGCTAAGAAGGAGGCCGGTGCCGAATTTGTCAATCTGACAGCTGCTTATGACACTGTCTGGCACCGTGGCCTTACCTGCAAGCTGCTGAGACTTTTTCCGGACAAGCACATGGTCAGAATGTTTATGGAGCTTGACCGAAATCGAAGTTTCACCCTTACCACCGGTGACAGCAAGCAAAGCAGGCTACACCGTCTTAAAAACAGCGTTCCTCAGGGATTGGTCTTGGTCCCCTTCTATTTAACATCTATACTTACGATCTTCTTTCCATGATTTCCAGAAAGTTTGCTTATGCTGACGATTTAGCATTGTTACACTCTTCTGGAAACTGAAAGGACTTGAAGGGAACATTAATCCAAGACATGTCTATTAGTCACACTAAAACGTGACGGTAGCCTTTCACTTAAATAATCTAGAGGCCAAACGTGAGCTAAAGGTCTACAAAAGCGATAGACTTTTACCGTTCTTTCCAACCCCTACTTATCTTGGGGTAAAACTGGACAGATCGCTCACGTTTCGTCACCATTTAGTGGCATTGCGCAAAAAACTATCCTCGCGTCACACTGCTGAGGCGACTCATGGGCTCGAGATGGGGTGCTGGTGCTAAAACACTACGCATAGTCACCTTGTCTCTAGTCTAATGTGAGCACTGCGACACTACTCAACAGTCTGGTGTCGCAGTGCTCACACTCGCTTCATTGACAGTGTCTTGAACGACGCCTTGCGCATAGTTACTTGATGCCTGCGTCCCACTCCAACGGACCACCAAGCGGACTGGCGTTGGGCAAATCCATTTTTCCATGCACAAATGGGATCTCGTTCCTTCACCGAATTGCGAGTGTGGCGCCTCTGTGCAAAGCGCAGACCATATTATAACAGCGTGCCCTATACATCGGGCACCGCATGGAGCACGAGGTCTGACGGTGTTTGGATGACGAAACTCGATGCTTAATAAAACCACTGCCAGCATCTGATTCAGGCAATGCAGCACTCTGGGGTAGTAAAAATATAACCCTCGGCCTCAGTCCTGTTTGTGTCTGATCTGGAGTAGATGCCCTTCAAGCGACGACGACGACGACGACGACGACGTAATCCTTCAAGAAATGATTTATATGAAGTAATTTTGTCAGTGTTAAGCCATTGTTCTTACACAATTTCATGGTATTCCTCATTTCGTTTGCGACATTTTGATGGGATGGAGCGTCATACAAAGGTAGTTGAAGATGACAAGTAAGAACATAAGTTGGAAAAATGCAAGGAAAAACATCTTTTCGAAACGCAAATTGTTTTCGTGCTATCTTAATATCTGGGTCACCATTTTTTCCAGGTAGAATGTCGTATTTAATAATATCACATTCTTGAAAATGTTTGATGCAAACGACTGTATATTCTGACACATTAAGTTCTTCTCTTGGTATTTTTCTTAACCATTTTTCCTGTAAAATTTTACCAGTAGGAAATTTGAAGCAAGTAACATAACCTTTTTCGGAATTACCAATATATTTGTTATTGATGCTGTAACTCTAGCTTACATTGAAAATACAGCATTGTTGACTATTAAGATGCATGTATGACAAAAAATCAAAAAGTCTTACAATATAAGGCTACTCAAAGAGCAATAAAGACTTATAACAAAAGAGCTAAAATCACCAACTGCAAAGAACCAATGTGATAGTTTGGAACAGTTGCCCTGTCTGCAGTCCTGACAGACTCATTATATTTACTTAAAACAAAGTTGAGTTCTTGAGTGACTAAATTAAAAAAAACATGAAAATATCAAGATCATATTAATTTTAACATAAATAAAACTCTAATCAAGTTAATTAAACGTTATAAAAAAGCTAGTATAAAATTTAGTTTAGTTATTTTCAGTTTGTTATGAGCTATTAATGAATCTGGAAAAATTTTTAGCTAAGTTCTATCTTTAAGCACATGTACAGTATATGAACCTACAATAAACTGATACACCCATTAAAATCTTTGTTCATGATCTTCTGGTAAAATTTGAGTTAAACTGCTGTTAATTCTTTATTAAAAGGTAAAAACATTAATAAAAACTCAACTTTTCGGTGTAGTGTGATTCAGTAAACCTTCATCAAGAGGTTAAATGAAATACGTACAAATATCATCTGTAATAAAACCACAGTGGTTCAAAAAAATAAATATAATTCTAGTAATATTCTAATAATTTTATTCATTCTAATTCTAATAATTTTATTCATTCTAATATTTTCTTCATTCTAATAATTATGCTTTTGATGACAAAATCATTTGTTTTTATCCAACTGCTTAACATAATTTAAAATTTTAAATTCGTTAGATGTCGTTTTAGATCACTAATGTACTTTTATTATTTTTTTCTTTTATTTTGCACCACTGTGGTTTTATTACAGATGATATTTATATTTCATTTAATATCCTGATTAAGGTTTACTGAAGCATAGTAGCCTACACCGAGACGTTGAGTTTTTATTATTGTTTTTAACTTTTAATAAGAAATTAACAGCAGTTTAACTCAAATTTTACCAGAAGATCATGAACAAAGATTTTAATAATATATCTGGATAAACCCATTGTTTGTCAGGTGCGCCTACTACAGATAATTCTACTTTATTTATAGTTTAAATTAAACTTCAGTTGTTCAAGTTTACTAAAATTGCTGTAATTTCAGGTTTAGAGGCAACCTATAACAATATTACTTATTAAATTCTGCTAAAGTAAACTGTCATTGTCAAAGTATCTTTGTTGTAAACCAGCAGTTACCAAACTGCGTTGCTATTCGTCAGCCTTGGTTTATGACCTCATTACGGAAAAAGTGAATACGCTTCCAGACCTGTAGTTAAAGATGGCCATGGTACAAGGCAAACGACGCAACAGCTGACGTCATGATTATCAATCACGCAGCGAAGATGAAAAAACGCATAATTGTAGTGAAATAAAATCCGCAAACTCCCGCTAAGATTAAAAACGTTGATTGAAAAGATCAACAAAGCTGCTGTAGTTTCCTCACATTGTGTGTAATTTGAACGATAGTGAACAAATAGACGGGTAGCTTATCACAATTTCTGATTTGTTCGAAGAGTATTGAGCTACCCGTTTATTTGTTCAAAGATATTCAGAATTTAAGACATTTTATTAATGAATTTATGCATCGCAATTTGATCAGTTAAATAAAATCGTCAATTTAACTATACTGGAAAAAGGATAATAGATTTTTGTTAAAAGACTTTTAACATGTTAAGAGGGTTTGTCAATTAATTTGCAAACAGTTCGTAGAAATCAATTCTTTATTGCCTCTTTTCTCTGGTTGCCATAAGCTGAAATCATAGATCCATTGAAGTTGGTAGTTAAAAGCAACAAGATTTTTCAAAACTTTTCTTGTATTGGAGCTACGTAGGCCTAGTACGAATTCTGTATAGATTACGCAAAAGCGCGCTTTTTTTATTGATCCTCATTACCTAAAAGTTTTTATACTTTTTTGAAAATAATAAATTGGGAAAAATACTTTTTAAAAACACAAGCACTATTTGGATTAAAGTTGCTTTAAATCAATATTGTAACGTTGAACTATTACAAAACAACCAAAAATGTTATAAAAATGACGGACATACTTATTGCTGCTTGGGTTTCCCAAATACTAAACGGTTCATTTTCAAGATGGCAAATCATCCCCGAAAAGTTTAATGTAACTTTTTACAAAACATTTTTATTTTTGTGCATTTTTTCCAAAACAAAATTTTTTGAAAACGTGTTTCAAAAATGATTTGTATGCTTTGTTATTTCAGATATGCATCTTGGGCGACGTAGGAGGAATGCGATTAACGACATTGTGAAAAGAATAATGCCGTTTATTTTTATTAAATGACGTTGCCGTGCAATTCAATTTTGTTGGACGTCACGGCAAAAGGGAATTTGGGGCAACCAAACTGTTTAAAATTATATTCGATTAGTTCTATTTATGTATTCGTTTGTTTATTTATAGTTAATAAGTCTACAGGCAACGTTCTTTCCAAATGTTTGCTGTAAATGTGGGCAGAAATTGTTCTGTAGAAACTTTTTTTGTTAAAGATGTGCCAATACAAAAAACTACAATATATTGCAAAATTAATTTGACGTTGATATCAAGTGAGGATTTTTTTTTGCTTTATTTGATGTATACAGGCTAATTGTCTAATTATATTTACCTTTCTTATATTCCATTAATTCAAACAAAGCGCTGATCGTACATTATCCATATTTTGTACAAACCTAACTATCACAAACAAAGCAGTCGGGTAACTGCTTGTTATATAAGTTATGTTTGATTACCGTTTTTTTAATAAAAATTCATATTAGCAGACCTATAGCGTAATATCAACTCCCTCCAAAATAAAAAGATTTAAAGAAAAACTACTTTTTAAAATTAAATATATTGCCCTTAAAATGATTTTGAAAAAAATTCTGTTAATTTCTGATATTTAAAACGCCAATATAGCATTAATACTATGATGATTAACAATTAGGCGTTCATGTTAAAAGAGCAACCTTTTTTTAAAATAAATATTTAAAAGTTTTATTCTCCTTTTTAGCTTTTCAGAGCAAACATAGAAAAAAAATTCATATCATATTAAAAGCAATATTATCCAGTTCTAGATAATAAAAAAAAATTATTCCCTTCCCCCTTAAAATTAAGCTCTCTCAAAAACCTTTTATAACCTTTTTTCAGCTATCTTTAACACAAAGTCATTTTTTACAATACGAAAATTGATATCAAATAAATATAAATTTTTTTGAAAAAAGGACCAATGTTTTGCCTTCTATCAATTTACCAAGTAACAATCTATGCCTAAAAACCCCCCCAAAAAATATATTTATGTCAAGTTTTTTCAATCATATAAAATTTGAAGTGTATTATGTTTGCATATTCTTTCCGTGCCCAATATTTGACTTTAAAGCAATAAAAAGATCTATAATTGTACTTTATAATTGCTTTAGCATCGTGTTTTATGAACGGGAGCTTGTTTCACCAATCAAAAAATAAAATAAAAAATAAGAAAATCAAATACAAAAAAAAACAGTCCTACAAAGCAATTAAAAGATGGCACAAAAAAATAGACGGAGATAAATTTTTTGATTAAATTTCAATAAGGTAAAGTTGTTTTTTACTTGCGCTATTGTTTCCAAAAATCGACAAATTTATTGGATGAAACAGAAAGTCCTAAAAATGCTTTTAAAAATATAAAAGATTTAGTGGGTTTTCTTATTCAAATAAAGTCGTCTATTACTTCAAAACAATAGAGCAAGCGCGCTTTAACAAAGTTTGTGGTTTTAACTCGGGTATTAAAGAGGGTAAATTGAAAAAAAAACAAATAAATTTCAAATGAAGACTAAAAATAATCATCATAATCTAATTCTGCTTCGCCAAATAATAATGACTTTTTTTCATCTTAACTTTAATTTTATATGTACCCGTGGCCGCGATAAACTTACAAATAAAAAAGGACTCATAATGGGTAAAAAGTAAAACAAGCCTGCTGTAAAATAAAGATTTAAAAAAATTGTGTAAAGTATCGTTGCGACCTCGCGAAACAAACTTGGCAATTTTCCCGAGTAGCGATCCCAGGTTAAAAAACGCCGATCAACTAACTGATCGAGTCTTTCAACCAATCAACGTTTCGTCAAAAAATTTAAACCATGACAGATTTTAATTTGTCGTATTTTTCTCATGATTTGTCGGACAAAAACTTAATAAAATGTTATTATTTTTTTCTAACTTTTTAATAATTTAACCTTCGATGCACTAGATATTACAAAAAATTTATCAAATTCCAATATTAAAAAATTGTAAACAATTACTTTTAATTAAGATTATTATTTTAGGAGCAGTGAGGAAACATCCTTTTTCCAAATCTGGAAAAAGAAACGAAATTGAAAAGTGTGTTGAAGTGGCTTCGAGGCAGCCGCGACCGTGACGGCAAAAGAATAAAAAGAGTAAAAGCTTCAGACTGTTGATATTTTGTAGTCTTAATTTTTGTATGGTCAAATTCAAAAATAAAAAACTAACTTTCGATTTGTCAAAAATTGATTATTAAAATGTACTAGATTTAATAAAGAATGGGTAATCGACTAAACAAAGGATGTAGGTATAAATTGGTTTTGTGGTTTTTTTTTAGTCTTGTTTTAACATTGTGTAAAAAATTGTAATTTTCGAAGCAAGAATTTTTAAAATCATCATAAAACTCGTGCAGAAAGTTGCAATAAGCCACCGTGAAACTCTTACAAGAAATGCGATTGAATTATCATTAAAGCCATGCAGAAAATCGGCATAAAACCATCATGAAAACGGTGCAGAAAATTGGCATTAAACCACCTCGAATACCATACAGAAAGCCAGTGTTAAACCATGATGAAACTCGTGCAGAAAATTGGCATTTAGCCATCATGAAAACCGTGTAGAAAATCGGCATTACGCCACCATGAAAACCGCCTAGGAAATCGGCATTAAACCATCATGAAAACCGTGTAGGAAATTGGCATTAAACCACCGCGAATCCCATACGAGAAATCAGAATTAAGTCATCATAAAAACCGTGCAGAAAATCTGCATAAAACCATCATGAAAACGGTGCAGTAAATCGACATCAAATCATCGTGGAAACTGTACAGAAATCTGGTGTTAAACCACCACAAAACCCGTGCCGGAAGCGGGCATTAAGCCACCATTAAAACAGTATAGAAAATCGTCGTTAAACTACTGCGAACCATGTACTGAAGATTGACATTAAACCATCATGAAAGCCGTGCAGACAATTGGCATTAAGCCGCCACGAAACCTGTGCGGTTAAACCAATGTGGGGCCCTGAAGTGACCCCACATTGGTTTAACCGCACAGGTTTAATTTAAGGAAATTTTTATAAATTTTTAAAATTTAAGGAAATTTTTATAAAGGTTTGTTGGTGACCACCGAAAACTTTGGAGATATCATAAAGAAGTACGGTCAATTACTTTCTGAAACTGATCCTCTAGACTCCTAAGCATTACAATTCATTCCACCTATTTTATAAGATAAGGGTCGGCAGCCCAGAGTTATAAACCGACTAGTTCAGGCCCGAACCCAAAAATATAAGTCCAAACTGGAGTTTGATTTCAAGCCCTAAATAGGCCCGAAAGCGCCTTAAAGTTAAGTTTGGTCTAAAACTTTAATACAGTGATCCCTAAACTTTTCGAGCAGGGGACCGGGTATGAATATTTTTGGACCTCCTCGGGCCAAAACTGGAGACTAAAAAAACAAAGGTCTTCACTTTGATTCTACCTCTGATTTATTTATTTTTCTCCCAAAATCATAGTGATATCTAAAAAAAAGGTCTTCAATTCGATTCGATCTTTGATTTCACTATTTTTCTCCCGAAATTCCCGACATAATTCTATCCGACTGTGGCTCAGAATGAGTGCATATATTTTTTAAAAGAGCTCCGCAGGCCGGATAAAAAGTCTTCATGGGGCAGATCCAGCTCGCGGCCGTAGTTTGGGCACCACTGCTTTAATACGTTAATTCTTGTTCCTTCAAATAAACTTTTAAGATTTGCGTAACCAAATATACCGCACGGATTAGGGGCGATGAGAAAATATTGTTGTTTATCTGTAAGCTGCGCACTGGTTCCAAATTAGACCCAAAATTTTTCTCAAACTTAGGCCCAAACCGACCCAAAAAGCCCGATCCAACTTACAACTCTGCGGCAGCCTACGACCCGAGACGTGATAGGTATTAAAAGAATACGGCCCGCCATCTCGTTTACCATCTTATTTTTGGATGTAAATGTTTTAAAACAATGTATGGGTCAGTTAAATCTAGTTACAGCAGTGGTACAAAATCTGGTGTAGAGTAAAAAAGGTTTTCACTTTAATTTTAGTGAGCTTGCTTCTTGCACGTTAAAAAACTAGTGAAAACAAAATAAATGATCTTCAGTTTAAATTTGTATGACGTTAAAAATAATAAAACACCATCAGCTACTATTATGTCACTAAAAAACAATCAATGCAAGAATGACCTTGGTAGGTGGAAAAAAGTACGCCCAGCCATAACATTATAAATTTGATTTTTGGCCCGTGACATGCAAAAGGTTGCAGCAGACCCCTGTTCTAGGAGAGTGAGCGAAACGTCGATTGCGACTTTGTTTCAGGAGCTGCTTGTTTTATTAGTTTTTGCCAATTGACTATCTGCCAAACCAACAAAATAAATTTTAGTTGTAACTTCCAGGTGTGGGTTGTATCATATTTAAAACCAATTGAAAAAAGGTTTTAAAGCAGTAAGTAGGCAAAATTACCAAAATACAAACTGTTTGAATTGATTAAAATATCCTCACAATCATCAATAAAAATATAAATCATTTTTTGCTCTTTTATAGTAACCAACATTTAACGAATTAACTAAAACTCTATGAATTTCATTCTTACTTTTAACCAAAATTTAACCGTTAGTTTTTAAAGTTAATTGGGCATTAATGGACATTTTTTGCGCTTCGAAGTAACCTGTTACGTCGTTCGCGTAAATATTTGCCACGTAAGTATCGCTAGCGAGTTTCGAGCCAGCGCGTCTTTTGTATTAACGCTGAGTGATCAGCGCTACCTTTTAGTGTGTTCTCGCGCGGCTGTTGGCCATCGAGTGATGCCACGTTGCAAGGGTGAGTTTTTGACTTGAGCTGGCTGTGACTTGGCATTTGGACAGAGTCTTTAGACTTTATTTGGCTGCTATATATTTGTCCCTTTGGACGTTGTCTACTTGTGGTAGAGGTTTTGGTAGTTTTGATTTCCTTTGCTCGTCCGCCCAACATCGTTGGTGTGTTTGTGGACAATGTGTCTACGTATTGAAGTTAATTAATGTAATATTTTTTTAGAAAACCGTTTCCGACAAGCGCCGCAACTATTGTTTTGTTTTTAATAAAATAAAATCATAAATCTGATGCTGGTCCTGAAGCGCGTTTGTGCGGAACTGGAAGGACGAGGCAGTTTTGCGACTCCATCACATAACCAATTAAAAGGCAATGTTTTTATTTGGATAATTCAAAAACACATCTTATCATAAATTACAAATTTTGTGGATAAGCAGCATTTGAAAATAAAAATAATGAAACAAATTTTATCTTTTCAAAATAGCAACTGCAATAGTTGACCGAGATCAGCAATTTTCTGCATTAAGAGAGAGAGAGAGAGAGAGAGAGAGAAATGAAAAACTGTAAAAATACTGTTGCCAACTACGGCAGGAAAAATTAGTTTTCATAAAAAACTCATTTTGCTCGTATAGTTATTGTAAGCAAATAAATTATTGTTGTTACTGGTAAGAATTTTACCAAACAGAAGGGAGTTTTTAAGAAAATATTTATTAAAGTAAAACCACGATTTGTCGAATTAAAAATTATTTGGCAAAAAAAGAAACAAAAGTATGCAAGTTTTGATGTAAAAATGTGCTTTGCTGTGGCTTGTGTGCCTTGCCTTCGATTCTTTCGATGATTAGATCTACTCAACATGAACTTGCTAAATTTCTCGCTCCTTATTACAACCCGTATTAGAGCTTTACTTAACTAATTGCATTAGTGATTCTTTTTCTTTCGCTAAAATGATACAACAACTCGAAGTAAATTGTAATGATTCAATTCTTTGTATATTTGATATTTGCAGTTTATTTATTAACGTACCTTTAGCAGAAACCATTGAATTCATACTGAAACACTTTATGACGGTCACCTGCCTACTCCAGTTATTCCTAAACATATTTTTATTGAACTGATGAAAACTGCAACTACTTCAGTTGAATATAGCTTTAATAACATTATGTACAGGCAAATTGATGGAGTTTCTATGGGTAGTCCCCTTGGTCCCGCTCTGGCAAATATAGTTGTTGGCTATTATGAAACAAAGCTTTTCAATGAAATCTCAAAACCTATCGTTTACTGTCGTTACGTTGATCACACTTTTCTCTTTTTCACAAAGAAACTGACTTCCAAAAATTTTTAAACTTTTTTTTAACTTTCTTTACCCTTCCTTAAAATTGATCAATGAAATTGAAAGTAATTGTTCTATGTCTTTTTGAATGTATTGTTACTAAATTTAATACTAAATTTATCACTTCAGTCTATCGAAAGCTCACTTTCACAGGTCTATATATTCATTGGAATTCGTTTGGACCAAAACAACGTAAAACAAATCTTATTTACACTTTAACACATCGAGTCTTAAAAATTTGCTCTAAATCTATAGCTCTAATCTTAAAAATTTGCTCTAAAACACAAATTAGACAATAATTGCTTTATCCTCGTAGAAAATGGTTATCCAGAATTAATTATTCATTCAAGAATTTCCAAAAAACTTTTACGTTTCCAACAAAGCGCAAATGAAGATCCAAAAAACGACCTGTCTATTTAAAATTACCTTGGTCTGGCGAAAATTCCCTGAAACTGGATAGAAAAATAAAATCATTTATTAGTCATTGCTTTGGAGCGGTTCAACCACGAGTGGTCTTTTTTACCAGACGAATTTTACCTGCAATGTCGGTACGTGGGTCGAACGTCCCAACCTTTGCAGGACAAAATCCGCCAGCATGTGCCGAAGTCTATTCGGAAAAGAACCGATCAAAAACAAAAACAACCAGAAAGCCAAACTAATTCTATACCTCCTTGTGACTCGGCGATTAAAAATCAATTGTTACACAACCAAAAATGTGCATCTCACTACTAGGACAAACAATTTTTTATTTTTTCTAAAGCACGATCCGATTTTCGTTTATCAGTCTTAGAATCATTATCACTCTTGGTAATCCATTTGTGTAGACAGAAAGAGTTTGTTTACAAACATAAATTATTAGTATAAGTGAAAAAAAAAATCTTTTTAGTTCCAAATTTTAACACAAAACTTGTATAGCCTACTTTTGTTTCTTTTTTTGCCAAATAATTTTTACATCGACAAAACGTCGTTTTACTTTATTAAATATTTTCAATTATTATAACTGTTACTAACCTTAATTTTTAGCTAATCGGAATCAGTCTTAAAACTTTTCAAATACTACATTCAGCTCTTCAATTCATTTTAGTAAAACCCCCTGAAGAGAGCTAGACGAAAATGTTCGAGTTTTTCAAAACAGCTTTTTTTAAGCATACTCATTTAATAAAAAATTTTAAATGAAACACTTGGTTTTAAGAGCTATTTTAAAGTTTTGTACTAGAAAAAAACTTTTTACATACTGTACATAACATGTTGGCAAGCTGTTTCTGAAAGTTTTTTGCTGATCCTTTGTCTTCAAATGAGAATTTAGTTCTCTGTAGATGAGGAGGTCTGGGGGGTCGTAAAAGTTTTTGATAAACAGCTTAAAAAGTGAAATAATTAAAAAAGACTATTACAATGTATGTATAACGAGGATAGGAAACCTATGGCTCGCGAGCCAGATGTGGCTCTTTTGATGACGACATTTGGCTCTCAGATCAATCTAAGGTGACATTTCTCAAAGAGTTCACTTTCATGTAAAAAAAATTATTTTATTAAAAACCGTTTCTAGTTTTAAAACTTAGCAAATTTATCCAAATTTTGTATACAGTATATAACTAGTTTTTCTTTATTCGAGTTCTTTAGTTAATGTTTGCAACATTTATAAAATTTATAAAATTTTGTAAAAAGTTGACCAAAATTGCAGTCAAACTTTTGATAGGCTTTATTATCTAATACAAGGCTTCTCCAACTTTTTTGTTCTGCGAGCCGTTTTAAACCTGCAGCAAATTTTGGAACTTCTTCGAAATTCGTGGAGCATTTAGACGAGATCTCTTGATTTTTGTCTCCAAATGTAGGTGTTGTCTAAAAAAAAAAAAAAAAGTCTTCATTCGAAATCAAGCTCCGACTTCTTTATTTTCCTTCTCAATTTCAGGTATTTTCTAAAAAAAAGAAAATGGTGTCAAACTCCGTTTTATCTATTTTCGTTCCCAAATTCAAGTGTTGTCTAAAAAAAAGGTCTTCACTCAGAATCAAGCTCTGATTTGTCTATTTCTCACCCAAATTCTCTGTTTTGTCGATTACATGTACAATAACCGCCGCAGGTTGGACATCACTAGACTAAATTTTTTAAAATGTTTCGTGACACTACTGGGATTCTCAAAGTTTCGCGGCACAAAACACAAAAAACCAATTTGTTTCGCGACCCCAAAAATTATTTACGCTACTCTCAGTTTGAGAAACCCTGGTCTAATACAACAAGATGGAATTTTTATTGATATAATCGATTTATTTCAATTTTTAGCAACGAGTTGCTATATACGAGTATTTTGTACATAACTAGTAAGAATTTGCAATTACACGAAATTATAATATAAAAACATTTTGAGCAAAAACACAAAAAAAGCAATAATCAGCAGTTTATTTTGTTCAAGAATATGATACTTTTTTTTCTTTTCAAGTTTTTCTACGAAAAACATTTTTTTGTTTTTGTAATTCTGTGAATTACTTCAATAATATAACTTCATGATATACAGAGACATAAGAAATCTCTTGTTAATATTTTTCGTTTCATTGCTGTCTGGGCTTTTACCAGTAGCGGCGTAATTGTCGTACTCCTGCCAAACAAAACAATGAAAAAGTTTTTCAAAATAATTCATAAATTTCACGCTTATATTGATTTAAATTCAAACTTTTTTCTTATAAAAAATTCTTAATTTTAACCGTCACTTAGTGACGCATGTGTGTCCCTGTGCAACGTATCCGAGTCTGCATCTGCACTCGTAAGAATTACCGGAAGAAATGCAAGTAGCACTCGGGTGGCATTTGTTGTTTTGACAAGGGTCATATGCTAAATAACAAATATGCGTGATGAAATGTCACAAATCGTTTTTCCGAGTTTTTATTCGAGTTTGTAAGAAATGCTTAGTGCAAGTAATACTAACCAACGCAATTCTTTCCGTTTCCTCTGTATCCAATCTGGCATTTACATACGTGTGTGTATTCAAACATACCTTTCGAGAATGTCGCGTTTTTGTGACACCTTTGATTATGACAAGGATCGGCGTTTACACAAAACATCAAGTAATTTAACTGGATAATTGTTATTTTTATACCAACAATCATATTGTTAGTAAAAACTTTAACTGTTGTTTGGAAATCGAAATAAAATAACAATGTTTGATGATTTTTTAAACAATTAAACGCTTTTGTGCAACATGAAACAATCGAATTGGTAGCACAACATAAACGCTATTTGCTTAAATATACCTTTGAAAAACTAAACTTTGAAAGACACATTTAAAATCGCAAAGCTTTAAAACGAATCGAATAAATTTCTATTTGACATACTTGCGCAACGGAAACCCTTTCTAACATATCCGTCGATGCATTTGCAAGTAGCGTGGGATTTATTGGCTACACATTCAGAATAGGCTGGGCATTTGTAATTCTTGCAAGGGCTGATACCTAAATAAAAAAGAACAAAAAGGTAACTTGAAGGCATGTCATTACATTTATTTAAAAACATAAAAAATATTTTGTGGGTCAAAGAAATTGAAAGCAAGAAGAATTTAACAAAGATTTGCCGTTTTACAGTTTAGCCTGCAGAAAGATCACTGCAAATTAACACGAATAAAAATTCGGAACATTTATTGCGTGCTCGTGGCGAAAATTGCAGTTACAATAGTTTTTTCAGACTCGTGTTAAAATAAAATCTTTTTCAAAGCTTTTTTGTCGTACGAAATGATCACACATTACAAAAAACGATTGTATTTACTTTTAAAAATAAGATAATTTTGCTTTTTGTTTTTTAATAAAGATTTTTCTACAGTGCTTTGTTATAAAAAATTGCTCACAAGTATTTTTAGGAACAGGTCAATTTCTTGCCAGAAAAAAATCACTGAAAACACTCACTTTCACAAAACTTTCCATTTCCTATGGTGCCCGGTTTGCATACGCACGAATATTTGAGTGTTTTGATATTGGTGTAGACCAGTTGGCAAGTGGCGTATTGATGACATCCGTTGCATGGATCTTGAACTGAAAACACAACTAAGCGTTCACGCGCGATCACAGTTTCAATCACGTACGGCGCCCGCTTTTCAGTTTTGATATATAATATTAAACACGTGTAGTCGAAAATGACGTCACACGGGGAATTCCCTTAATTTGAACAGCGTGACGCGTGCGCAGTAATGATATTGATGTGGATGAGATAATTCAATTGATAAATTGCCATGAAAATAAAATGGCTGCAGCGTAGGTTCTGCGAATTGCCTCCCGGGTACAAAATGATAAGATGTACTATGAATGGTCTATTCAGTCACAATCACTCTTATTTAACAATTATGTCATCTTTTTTTAAAAACATTCCCGGAGTTTTTGATATTTTTAATTTGTGTTGTTGCTTTTATTGATTATCTTTTTAAAATTAAAAAACTTCCCCTATTGATAAAGATTTAATAAAACAAAACAGTACTTATACTATTTGTTTAATCGTTTTTTTTCACAAAATATTAGTGTATTTATAGTAATAGTTAAAGTTTGTTTTTATTTGCATCAAAAGAACAAACAATAATTGAAAACAACATAGAGCAGTGGTAATAAATTGGGAGGCGGCAACTGAACGATATTTGTGTGCATTTAGCGTGGACGAGAGACAGATAGTCCATGGCACAAACGTTCGAATCCAGTTTGTTGCATGTTGAAAGAGTTATTTTAAAAGATTCTTGCGGCCGAGACAAATACACTAAAGACTCAAATCAGAGTTTCCTACATTAAACTTATTATTTATAGTATTTTTTTATCAAAAAATTAATTATTAGACCTTATCTTGTAACCACTATGAACGAAGAAGCACTGGTGTACCTGTGCAAGTAAAGCCATTCCCCACATAACCGTCCTTACATCTGCAACTGAACACGTCCGTGCCGGTTCCCCGGCATATGGCGTTGACGTCACAAGGAAAAGGTTTTATTTGGCATCGGTTGATGTCTGTGAAAAAAATTAATGTTTTTATTTAAAGCAGCTAAAATCGCTTTCCACTTCTTTGACTGTAAGGTTTTGTGCAGGGAACCAATACGGTTTAAATCAACTAGGTAAAAACAAATTTAACCATTTAAATTCCTTGACTAAGAACGGATATTCAATCAATTTGAAGATTACGAACGCTAAAATAACAATTTTGTTAACTGTAATGGGCAGTAATAAACAATAACATTTTCTCTGATTGATAACCATATAATACCAACAACAAGGTTTCAAAGTGAACAAACAAAATTATTTGTTTTTATTTCTACAAACTCAATTATTAAAATAAGTTATTTAAAAAAATCTTACTTGGGTAGCCTGCAAGCGCCAATTCTAAGACACATACAAAACTGATTGCTATTGTCAGCGTCGATGCGGCCATCTTCTTTGCAGTTGTTTGCAAGGACTATTTTTAAACAGTAAAGAATGTTTTGAATTGAGTCTACTAAAAAGTTCGTTATATTTATACCAGGTTGATATGCTAATCACTTCGTCGCGTGATATTACTAAAGCTCGTGATTCAGTAAAATTTCAACTTTTCTAGGAATTTTCGACCGGTATTTTCGTCTAGCTGCAACGACTATGCAATGCAACGACAAAATTCAAATGCCCGATTTCTGTCGGACTGGATTTTAAAGAACAACTTTAAAATAAACTTAAATATAAATTGTAAAATTTTAATATTAAAAATTAGCGTCAACTTTAACAACTTTGTTTTAACGTTTTGGTAAGTTTAACTTTTATCAAATTTTAAACGAACACATGCAACAATCAATGTGCATTATTTTTTTTACAAATGCATCAGAAAAGCATATGGATTTTACGCACAAATTATCAAGAATTTCAAAGTCGGAATTTTTGTTGCTCTTTACAGTAACGTAGGCTATATTCATTGTTATTCAATCAGTTTACTGAATCAGCTTTTGTAATCTTTGGAAAAGATTATAAAAATCAACTTTTAATTACTGTTAAAGGAAATGCAAAAAAGCATACCGGGTTTTCCCGAAAATAAGACAGGGCTTGTATTAATTTTCACTCTAAAATATGACTCTAGGGCTTATTTTTGGGGATGTGTTTTATATTCATCTATCAAAAACAAAGTTACAAAACAGCGAATTATGAGATTTCTAAATATACAAAAAATATGAAAACCTATTCCCATTTACATATGAATAATACGTTTTATATTAGAAAATTACTAACTTAAGGTCCGTTGTCAGTACGAGCATGGAAAAGATTATTCTTTGTTGGTTTTATTGATTTTTTTTGTTTTGCTTAGCGCTCATTGATAAAGGTCTAAAAATAGAAAAACATTTGTAAGCTTATTTTCATTTTTACTCAAAACATTCGAATTGTTTTTTTCTATTTCGCATCAATCAAAAAACTATTTTATTATCATAACTCATAGCAAAGCAAAAGCAACAGCCATTATCTTTAATTTATTAAGAAACGTTGTGTCAGAAAAATTAAGTATTTGTCTCGATGCTGATCGTAAAATTGATCGCTTGATGAAGTGCGTTCCTGCACTGTCGAAATTATCCAAGTAAATAAGGTCTTGCATTTAGTTACAACTTGATACTTAAACGAGCTTAATATAAACTCGGTTAAAATGCAAATATAAACTATAGCATTTCTAATATCAAAAATAAATCAACCTCAAAATTTGTTCAATGTCTGGTTTTAAAGTGATAACTATTGACTTTGCTAAGTAAAAGTCTCATGTAAATATCTCATAACTCTATTTTAAGGCTTTAAAACTGTTATTTATATGAAATTATTTTGTTTTGTTTTGTTAGATTAGTTGCAGCGTTCTTAATGCTTTACTTTTGCAAAGCTCAACTAAACATAAACTCTTAAGACAAATACATAAGCAAAAACTCTCACTGTAAAACAACTTTTAAAATATGCATAAGTTTTTACCAAACTGTAAACCAGTAGTCCCCAAACTACGGCCCACGAAGACTTTTTATCCGGCCCGCCGAGCTCTTTTAAAAAATATATGCACTCATTCTGAGCCACAGTCGGATAGAATTATGTCGGGAATTTCGGAAGAAAATAATGAAATCAGAGATCGAATCAAAGTGAAGACCTTTGTTTTTTTTAGTCTCCAGCTTTCTCCCGAGGAGGACCCAAAATATCTATACCCGACCCTATCCTCAAAAAGTTTAGGGATCGCTGCTTTAAACCATCTATTTTTTAAAAAATTTTGTGTTTATATTAATAGCACATAACAAAGTCTTACTTATACTCAATGTAATCTAAACTCTTATTTACATCAATTCTTTTTAACTTATGTAAAAAATATAATCAGTTTAAAGATTAGCGAATTATTTTGTTTGTACTATGCAAACAAACATTTAATACTTTTTTTAATAAAGATTCTGTATCAAAATGGTTTGAAGCGAAATTGAAAGATGATCGAAGTCAATAAGATGAGATTATAAATAAAACGGAAGCCAACCACAACAACTGGCTTTGTCATTGTGAAATATTGGTTTAGAAAGGTTTATGTAAAAGGTCAATAACATGCAAATCTATGGTCAGTAAAACTCAACGGGAAGTAATAGGATTTATGAGGAAGACGTTTCACCTAGCTTTGAAAAACAAAACCTACTAATGTTTATTGAACATTATTTTTGAAAGGGTAAAATCTGATTCAATTAAAAAACAAAAATAATATTTATTAACATTTAGTTTGAAAATTTTTTTAGAAAATAAAGAGTTTTTTATGTAAATGTGATCTTGTTTTATTATTTTAGGGAAACGAGAGCTTGAAAATTAATTCGGAAGAAATAGAAATTCGTCTCCGATTCTGCTTCCTCGCATCATGGCGTGTTAATTTCAAGAGACTCAAAATTTACTCATTGCTATTCCAAGAACAATTTAATCTTGTTATGAAATCCGGAAACCTGAACGTTGTCATAAGATAACAGGCATAACGTTACAAAAGTAAAAAACCAAATTATAAGTAAAAAAAATAAAAAAAAAGAAATTTTAATTGTAGAGCAATATCTTGGAATCTCCGCAAATAGGTCGGGGTAATAGCTTGAAATTTGCTATATGTATAGCACCTTGGGCACGTTTTTGCAAGTTAGGTAAATAAACAGAGATATGAAACAAAATGAACAAAGTCTTTGCCATAAGCATTTTTTGATATTAAGAATATCGCATGTGAAACAAACAATCTAAACACTATTGCCCTGCTATATAATGCCAAGGACGCTGCCAGCTTTTATTCCGGCCGCTGGAACACTGGCACCAATCCAGATCTAGCTTTCGCTAGCGTAAATCCAAACAGTCGCTTACCGGATAGACGTGTCCTTGAAAAGTTCCCCAGATCATAACATCGAACTTCGCTTATTCCATGTTGGGATGCAGAGTGTAAATCCCTCTATAAAATCTTTCTGCAGTCTCCTCAGGGAGACCACGACACAAGTTTGGCTGCTCCAGCTTTGCTTGCCAAGCTTGACAGGAAGCGGAGGGATTGACGGTCCGAGGCAGTTCGGAGTATTGACTTCCACACTCTAGTCGAAAAGCGTTGAGTATTTTGAACAACCTTGCTGGTAGGTCACGACACTCTCCTCGTCACTGTGTCGTGTATACATACTGTATATTCCGACGAACCATTGCATTTATCCAGACAATATAATTCGACGAACCATTGCATTTATTTGCGCCTGAGTGATTGTCACAGACTTTGTTTTGGAATCCTAAAGAACCAGTTGAACAAGGTAACTAAAATACATGCGCTGAAACAAAGCTGTGTCTAATTTTATTTTATTTCGGCTCAAGAAGTAGTTTGTTATAAGCCTGAAGCTTCTATACAAATTAGCACACTTGCCAATCTACGCAATACAATCAAAGAATTCTTTTTCCACGCTCTGCGCCCAAATTGGCGCTTTCTGAAATTACTTTACTCGAGTCCTCTTTCAAATGATTTCTCTATTCGTCTCTCTGTGTGATCGAGCGAGCGTATATATAAACAACAGAGATGAGTTGAGTCACTTTTTTTGGGGTCCGAATCCAGTCCGGCTCCATTGATTTAAACTCCAACTCCAATCTGACTCCATGTTAATAAAATTTCATATACTGTATACAAACAAAAAACAAAATCTTTTTACAATAAATAAGTTGGTCGTATTTACTAATTAATCAGCCAAACAATGATCCACCAATGTTTCAAAAGGCATTCCAAAGTCTGATAAACTTTTAAAAAGTACTTTTTGAAGATTTTCTGCTGTTTTTGCCTCATTAAATTCTTTCACACATATCAATCTTAATTGAAGAAGATTGCTGCTGATAAAATGTATGGTAATAATAAAAGTTACAAGATCTTAGATCTGTTCATAAATCTGTGGTAATACCAACTAAACTATATTTTTTAATAGCCTTATTTACTTCCTCTATCAGCTTTTCATTTGAAGATGATGCACTTTTTTCTATGCTTCTTTTTATAGTGAATCTGGAAGAAAGTATTGCTTTTGCATCAATAATGACATGTGTAGCTCCAACGTTTATTATTGCATTTGCAAACTGTATTAATCCATCACCTCCACTGCACTTAATGGTCTTACATCTGATACAACAAATGCAACTGAACTATTTAACACTGTGTCTTTTATAACTTTTGACAAGCTCATGTCAGACTTACTAAAATATGCTGTTACTTTAAGAGATATTTTTGCATTATATTTGACTTGTTTTAAGTGATCATTTAAATTGTGTTGTTCCACTAGTTGACTTATTATGTTTTAATGCTTGCTTACAAGTTTTACAAATTATATATCCAATACAATCTTTAGTTTCAATATGATTTAAATATAAAAATTTTTGCCAAACTGTGCTCTTTCCAAAAGTGTTAGGCGTATTTCCAGCAATTTGTTATTTTCATGAAGTTTGCAAACTTCATTAGAAGAAAAATTCGTGTTTTTGTTAAAAGTAATCAAGGCTGCTCAAAATAAATACCCTAGATATATCAAATCTATTTTACTAAATGTAATAATATTTTATCTTAGATTGAAGTTAGCAGCTTAAATAAACTTAACATTGGCAAATAAAAAAAATCATATACATAGGTTATGACCATGGGAAAAAAATCTTTGCATTTATGCCATCATTTTGGTAACAAGACAATCTTTATGCAGGCTACAAATACATATACAATAAAAACTAATATAATACCTGCCACCAGTGTACAGTATTAGACAGGGCGATAAGGACTCATTTAAAAGAACTCATGTAAAGGCAAGCGTTGCGGTTAAGGTTAGGTTAGGCCGGGATTTGCTTGAACAATAGCGATTATTTTACATGTCAATTTTAAATAATAAATAAAGATCTAACCGCAAGTGTCGGGTATGAGCAATAAACTCAAAATAAATGCCAGGAATAAAACATTTTGAAGATCAAAAAAACATTTTATGATATAAAAATGTTTTTTCTAATATTTGAAATTAATTGATTTTTAAAAGATAGACTCCGACTCCAGTCGGACTCCATTACAAATTAGCAAAAACCGACTCCAGCTCCAGTCCGACTCCGACAAAATATGCCATGCTTCAGCTCCAGTCCGACTCCGATTCCAGTCCATGCTCATCTCTGATAGACAAATGTCACATGACGGCGAATTTACTCGTATATGCGGGACTTAACTCAAATCCTCTGGGGAAAACGCTACGCTCGGATGCGCCAGAATCAAAACGTTTTTTCCATTGTATACGAGAACCTTCGAGAACAAAGTTCAATTGATTTTGAGGTTCTTGTTACTCTTCTTATGCTTGGTTTTAGAATTAGATTCGGTGGTACTTTCAAATCTGCAACAACAAAGAAAACCAGCAGAAACCACAGAACACTAATTTATACGACTTAAAAGCAACAACAAAAAGTATAGCAGATCTATGTAGGCCACGTACTAAAAGTGTAAGATTTGACGTTTCAGCTCGTTTCGAAATTTTTTGTAAGCTTTTAATTCTTTAATTTTTAATGGAATTTTGTTCCAGACAACTGGTCCTCTGTATTTAAGGCATTGTTGTGTAACAGTTAGTCTACAAAAGGATGGAAAATAAGCGGAGTTGCTTCTTGTCTTTATTTTGTCGTTAGGGTCAACAAGATTGTTTGAAAAGAAGTTGGCAAAGCTATTAGGAAGTAGATTTTTTGAATTTTTAAACATAAAACAGGCCGTCTCCAGTTGTTGTATTTGTTCTACTGTCATTAGACCATTTGTACACATTGCGTTTTTCACACTGCCTTTATAATGTATTCCATGTATCATTCTTATAAACTTATTGGCAATTCGTTGAATTTTTAACAATGTTGTTTTATTGCCATTACACCAAGTTTTTATAAAGTACCGTATGTGACTAACAATCATAGAATGGTAGAGCATATCCAATGATTTTTTGTTTAGGTGGGATGAAATTTTTTTAACTACATCCAAGTTCATGGTTGTTTTTCGTAATACCTGGTCCATATGGAGTTTCCAGCTTAAGAATTCATTAAAGATAACACCTAGAAAATTTGCCTCAGATTTACGAGTGATGCAATTATTTTTAAATGAGAGTGTAAGTGAATTTGGAGGGGGTACAGTGTTTGGCCTTCGAAAAACTATATAAAAGGTTTTTTGATATTGAGAGTTAACTTGTTGCAGTTTAACCACTTTGCAATATTTGATAGCTGTTGGTTAGCTTCAAGATATAGCTTTTCATAAGATTTATGTTTTAGAAATATATTAGTATCATCAGCATACATAATACTTTCTCCTGATGTTGTACAGTTTGGGAAATCATTCACATAAATTAGAAACGAGAGGGGTCCGAGAATAGACCCTTGGCAACACCATATTCAACTGTTTGGATATTTGAGTGGATTTTATTAATATATATTAATTGTTTTTTTACTTAAATAGCTATTAAACCACTGATGAGCCGGGCCTCTTATACCATAATGCCAAAGTTTATCTAAAAGTATAGTGTGGTCAATTGTGTCAAAAGCCTTTGATAAGTCTAGGAAAATCCCTAATACGTGTTCTTTCTTTTCAAAGGCATCTGTTATACTTTCAGCAAAAACAGATGTTGCATGACATGTGGAGTATTTTTTCCTGAACCCATATTGATGTTTATAGAAAAAATCTAGTTTGTTAAGAAATGAAATTACTCGGTTATACATTATCTTTTCTAGGACTTTGGACATAGTTGGTAGTAGACTTATTGGTCGATAGTTGCTTACAATTGTCCGGTTTCCTTTTTTAAAAATTGGTATGACTTTTGCTGTTTTGAAATTTGTGATAAATTTTCCATTTAACATTGAAAGATTAAATACATGAGTAAGAGCATATAATATATTGTCAGGAGCGGTTTTCAAAATTGTTGTTGGAATTTTATCTATACAACTACTATTTTTGGGTTTAAGATTGGCCAGTAGCTTTTTTATTTCAAAAGGACTTGCTGGGGAAAGATAAATTGATTGAGTTGTTGATGGGGGCAGACTTGTTTGGATATTTGATAAGTTTTGTGGTAAATTGGATACCAGCTCTTTTGCCACACCTGCAAAGTATTCATCGAAATATTCATTGAAGTGATTGATTATTTTAGACAGATTCTGAACACTCTGACCAATTATTAATAAAGAGGAGCAGAATGGTGTTTTAACATTGCATAAAAGATTATTAATGATTTTCCAGGTTTCTTTTATGTTATGTTTGTGTTTTTCAAATGTTTTAATATAAAAATTTTCCTTTTTTTTTAGCAGTTTTCGATTGTATTTATTCCTAATTTTATTAAACTTAATCTTGTAGTAAAATGTTTTCTTCTTTAGGTACGTATTTTTTAAAACCTTTATTTTTATTTTTTTGAATAGCTCATATAAGTCTGTATCAAACCATGGTTGATGGTTAGTTTTATTTATCGTGCAAGAAACTAAGGGAAAATTGGCATCAAAAGCTTTGCTGTATGTATTCATTAGTAATTCAAAGAGATGGTAGGTGCTTTCACACAGCCTGGGCCGTAAGTAAGTCTGTTCATTGACTTTAAAATGACAGACCGAAACCGAACCTACCAAAACGGAAGGGTATCCCCACCCATTCCGATGTTTAGTGTGGGTCTGCTAATCGGCAAACGTCCTTTTCAGGACGGGGCAATACCAGAATAAAACTGCCCTTTTCAGGGCACATTGCCAACAAGTCCCACTATTCTTCAGCTGAACATCGAAGGCCTCACTGCAAGCAAGATGAACGTTCTTCATCATCTCGCTATGCAGTCTTAGGCGCTCGTCATCCTACTGCAGGAGACCCACTGCACTGATGCAGAAAAGTTGGTGCTACCAAACTACCAACTAGCTGGGTCTTTTTTAAGCAGGAAGCATGGCCTTGCCACGTTTGTCCACGAGCGACTGGATACATGCTTTTGGACCAATCTCCACCGACATCGGAGATCGAGTGGCTGTGTGTGGACGTTGATGACTATAAAATAGTCAACGTCTACAAACCACCGCCAACGCGATTGCGAACCCTGGATCTCCGAGTGTTTCATCACCCCTGTCTGTACGCTGGCGATTTTAACTGTTGTCATGCTGGCTGGGGTTATGACGACAACATTCCGGACGGTGAGTGCTTGGCTGGATGGGCAAGTATTAATTGTCTTGCCCTCCTATATAATGCCAAGGACGCTGCCAGCTTTTATTCCGGCCGCTGGAACACTGGCACCAATCCAGATCTAGCTTTCGCTAGCGTAGATTCAAACAGTCGCTTACCGGATAGACGTGTCCTTGAGAAGTTCCCCAGATCACAACATCGACCTTCGCTTATTACACCACCAAGGTTTGCTATGGCAGTGCCAAGCATGGCTGTTAAGCGATGGAACTTCCGCAAGGCCAAATGGAGTCACTATATTGCTTTGACAAATAAATTCGCAAAGACTTTTTTTCCGCCTGATACACTTGATGTGGATGCGGCTTACCAGGACTTCTGTAACATCATTAAGAAAGCAGCCAAAAAGACTATTCCACGCGGGTATCGAAATAACTATATTCCGTGTTGGGATGCAGAGTGTGAATCCCTTTATAAAACCTTTCTGCAGTTTCCTCAGGGAGACGACTCAAGCTTGGCTGCTACAGCTCTGCTTGCAAAGCTTGACAGAAAGCGAAGGGATCGATGGTCCGAAGCAGTTCGGAGCATTGATTTCTCACAATCTAGTCGAAAAGCGTTGAGTATTTTGAACAACCTTACTGGTAGGTCACGACACTCTCATCGTCACTTTCCTGTTTCAGCCAATGCGATTGCATCTCAGCTGGTTAGAAATGGGAAATACGAGGCTGTTGACCGCAAGACATCTCGACTTGTCTCTCAAGAAGTGTCTGACCTATGGAGGGCCACAACACCAGACGCAGTAAATATCTCTGACAATTTCTCACAAAGAGAATTTGCTGCTGCCCTTCAACATTTAAAACCAGGTAAAGCTCCGGGACCAGATTCCATCTGCCCCGAGCTTATACTCCATGCCGGAGCTGCTTTGAAGTCCTGGTTACGTGACTTCATTTCTTCCTGTTTGCGCCGACTCAAAATTTCCAAGATTTGGAGAAGAGCGCTTGTGGTCGCGATCCCAAAACCAGCAAAGCCCGTGGGGGACCCAAAGAGTTATTGACCGATATCTCTGCTCTGTATCCCTACAAGATCCTCGAGAGGCTTATCTACGCCCGCGTTGAACCATTAATCGATCCACTGCTCCCTAAGGAGCATGCTGGTTTCGACGCGGGAAGTCAACCGTAGATCAAGTTGTTCTGCTAACCCAGAACATCGAGGATTCTTTTGAAGCTAAAAAGAAGGCCGGTGCCGTATTTATCAATCTGACAGCTGCTTATGACACTGTCTGGCACCGTGGCCTTACCTGCAAGCTGCTGAGACCACTTCCGGATAAGCACATGGTCAAAATGATCATGGAGCTTGTCCGAAATCGAAGTTTCACCCTTCCCACCGGTGACAGCAAGCAAAGCAGGCTACGCCGTCTTAAAAACGGCGTTCCTCAGGGATCGGTCTTGGCTCCCCTCCTATTTAACATCTATCGTACGATCTTCCTTCCACGATTTCCAGAAATTTTGCTTATACTGATGATTTAGCATTGTTGCATTCTTCTGGAAACTGGAAGGACTTGGAGGGGACATTAAGCCAAGACATGTCCACACTGTCAGCGTATCTCCAGACTTGGAGGTTGAAGCTCAGTCACACTAAGACGGTGACGGCAGCCTTTCACTTAAATAACCGAGAGGCCAAACGTGAGCTAAAGGTCTACAAAAGCGATAGACTTTTACCGTTCTGTCCAACCCCTACTTACCTTGGGGTAAAACTGGACAGATCGCTCACGTTTCGTCACCATTTAGTGGCATTGCGCAAAAAACTATCCTCGCGCGTCACACTGCTGAGGCGACTCGTGGGCTCGGGATGGGGTGCTGGTGCTAAAACACTACGCATAGCCACCTTGTCTCTAGTCTACTCAACAGCTGAGTACTGTGCGCCAGTCTGGTGTCGCAGTGCTCACACTCGCCTCATTAACAGTGTCTTGAATGACGCCTTGCGCATAGTTACTTGATGCCTGCGTCCCACTCCAACGGACCACCTACCTATACTCTCAGGCATCCAGCCAGCTGAGCTTCGCCGACTGGGAGCGACACTCTCCTTGGCTTACCGTGGATCTCTGGACCCCGATCATATTTTGCATGGTCTGTTAAGTGGGTCCTCAGATACTCGCCAAGTGAGACTAAGATCCAGACGCCCGTTTGTGCCAGCTGCCCGGAATCTCTTGGACAACCTAGCCAGACTTGGCATCCGCGCCTCTGAATGGACAAATCACAAATGGAACGCGGAGTACTGTGAAGGTGCTTCCAGGCTCCGTACTTTTGTACCCCGGACCGGTGCCAGGCCTTTTGGGATGGGCTTACCCCGAGCAGCTTGGGTTAAGCTCAACCGCCTGCGGACTGGTGTTGGGCGATTCCATTCGTCTATGCACAAATGGGGTCTCGCTCCTTCACCGAATTGCGAGTGTGGCGCCTCTGAGCAAACCGCAGACCATGTACTAACAGCGTGCCTTATACATCGGCACCACATGGAGCACGAGGTCTGACGGTTTTGGATGACGAAACTCGATGCTGGCTTAATAACATTACTGCCAGCGTCTGATCCAGGCAGTCCAGCAGTCTGGGGTAGTAAATCGGCCCCAATCCTGTTTGTGTCTGACCTGGAGTGGATACCTCTTCAAACGACGACGACGACGACGAGCTATCTGAAACAACACAAATAACAATTCTACTGGACACGATGATATAAATATCAGATACCTAAAACACCTAGGGCCACTTACCATCAGATACCTCACAAAAATGTTACAACACTACCCTCAACACTAACACAATACCACATCATGGGACACGTGTCACAATCATCCTCATTTCAGTTTAGTTCAGTTTATTTGTTTTTGATTTCCACCACGTTTTGAACAAAATACTTAGGTCAACATAATTACACTACGGAAAAAGGCATGCAACAATACGAAAACAACGTTGAAACATGCAAAAACTCAATAAATTACTAATACACCAGCTAAAAAAAGCCTTTGCATTGTTGCATCACCTTTAGAAAGAAAATAAATAAAAATGTAAATGTAAAAAAAATTATAAAACAAACTCAGCCTTGTTTATTTTTATGATATTATTTGATGGCTTGTAACCCAGCACAGGAAGGCTATCAGGTACTACATCTTGGCCAAGAATGACCTGGAAGAAGTTGTAATAAGGGTATCCTCATTCATCCTGACTTATCAGTTGAATAGCTTACAACCAGATTTACTTTAGAATGGTTTGCCTGTTTTATCATAATTAGTTTTCGCAACAAGAAATCGGAAAAAACTATGAAAAATTACATTTTTATCATTAAACTGCAAAGAATTGACAACATTTGTAATCTTGTAAAAACTATAAAGTGCATTGAAAATTGCAATGCGCTATTTTATTTTCGAAATGTTGTTTAATTTCTGATTTTAAACTTCATTATAAACGCACGAGCTTTATACGGGAATACTGGTGAAATTATAACATTAGAATAGCGCAAATGTCAGTATATTAAATTTTGCCGTAAAAATTCAAATGATAGCGATTTAGTCAATTTTAATTACTTCAATGATTTAATCCGTAAATATTAGAAAATTTTGGTTGCTGGAAAAAAAGTGAAAAAATTATTATTTGCTAATATTTCAATTCCAAGGCATTCCAAGTCTTGGGTCGCAAAGCTGAAATTCCATTAAGCACATTGCACCAAATATCGTCACAAGACCGATTAGTTGAATTCTTAGCTTCGGGTTTTCAACTGACGGTAAATTATGTACTTTTAACAATCTTTTACAAAAATAAGCTCATATTATATTTCAAAACTTTGGAATAAATTAAGTTGTGTTTGTGATAATTTTAATTTATTTGCTCCCTGGTCACATACTAACCACTTAACCCCCGCATATATTATTAAAATAAAACAATATTAGGGATATATACCGGGGGTGTGACTGGCCTGATACCGTTTGTAATATATCAAAATGCTTTTCTTCAATTAATTTCTGTTTCAAAGATGAGACTTTAATCCAATAAAATATTGATGAAATAAAGCTTATTGATAAAATATTGATCCAAAAATCAAATAAAGATCTTCTTCTTCTCTTTTCGGCCTTTCCCTTTAGTCAGGGGTGGCTACAGCGTATCATCATTCTCCACATCTTTCTGTCTTCAACATCGGTCTCCTTCGCACCAACTTTCCCCATATCTTCTTTTACTTCATCTAAAAGGTCTCCCTCTTTTCCTTTTTCCCGGTAACTCCATTTCCATTATCTTTTTTCCTACATACTCTTGGTCTCTCCTCATGACATGTCCATACCACCTCAGCCTTCCTCCCTTATCTTCATTCCTTACCGTTTTACTTTAACGGTACTTCTGATGTTCTCGTTTCTAATCTTACCTTTTCTGGTCACTCCCATAGCAAACCTCAACATTTTCATTTCTGCGACTTCCATCTCTTCCACTTGTTTTTTTGTGACTGCCACTGTCTCAAGTCCATACATCATTGCTGGTCTTACCACTGAACTGTACATTTTTCCTTTTACTCTAGCTGGTAACCTCCTGTCGCAGATAACTCCCGATACTCTTCTCCATCCATTCCATCCTGCCTGTACTCTCTTCTTTACCTCCTTCTCACAATCACCACTTTCTTGCACCGTTGATCCCAAATACTTAAATTCCTTTATTCTTGGCACTTTTGTATCCTCCATCTTCATTGTTTCTTTGTCATTTCCTTAATTTATGCACAGATATTTGGTCTTTGACCTACTTAGTTTCCAATGTATACTTCCAGGATTCTAATCTCCGCTCCACTTCTTCCCTGGTGTCTTCGCAAATCACAATATCATCAGCAAACAGCATTGTCCATGGTGGTTCTCCTTACTTCATCCGTTAGGCTGTCCATTATCACTGCAAAGAAAAATGTACTTAACGCTGATCCCTGGTGCAGTCCAACCTTGACCTTGAAATTTTCTGCAGTTCCTACTGCACACCTCACCACTGTTTCGCTTCCCTCATACATATCCTGTACAAGTCGCACATACTTCTCCACTATTTCTGATTTTTTCATACAGTACCACAGCTCTTCCCGCGGAACCCTGTCGTAAGCTTTCTCTGGGCCCACAAATACACAATGCAACTTTCTTTGACCTTCCCTGTACTTTTCCATCAACATTCTTAAAGCACACATGGCATCGGCAGTTCCCTTTCCTGGCATAAATCCATATTGCTGTTTGCTGATCTCCACTCTATCCCTTAACCTGGCTTCAATAATTCTTTCCCATACTTTCCTTGTGTGGCTCAATAGCTTTATTCTTCTGTAGTTTCCACAGCACTGTGCGTCCCCTTTGTTTTTATAGATTGGGATAAACACACTCCTTCTCCATTCTTCTGGCATCCGTTCACCCATTAATAGTCTGTTGAACAGTCTGGTCAAAAACTTTATCCCCATCTCTCCCATGCACTTCCAAACTTCTACTGGCAACTCATCTGGCCTAACCGCTTTACCTTTTTTTAATCCATTTTTGTGCGTTTTTTACTTCTTCTCTACTGATACAATTTACCTCTTCATTAACCACTTCTGGTTCCTCTGTCCTAGGATCTCTGTTATTTTCCTCGTTCATCAGTTTCTCAAAGTACTCCTTCCATCTCTTTAACACTGCCTCTGAATTTGCCATAACATTACCGTTTTCATCCTTTATAACCCTCACGTGCTTTACATCTTTCCCTGCTCTGTCTCTCTGCCTAGCCAATCTGTACAACTCCTTTTCACCTTCTTTTGTTTCCAATCTAGCATACAAATCGTCATACGCACGTCCCTTTGCCATTGCAACTGCCTTCTTTGCCTTACTCTTCTTTACTTTGTATATCTTTTTAGTATTTTCATCTCTTATTTTGTCCCATGCTTTCTTTGCTTCTTTCTTTTCTTTTATGCTTTTTTGAACTTCCTCATTCCACCACCATGTCTCCATGTCTCCTTTTCGTTTTCCAAATATTACTCCCAGCACAGTTTCAGCTGTTTTTCTTAGCATTTCTGCTGTTTTGTCCCACTCATCAGATAACCCATCTTGCCTCCCAGAATCCTGGTCACCTCTTGTCTAAACGCTTCTTGACAGCTTGTCTCTTTCAATTTTCGCCGTCGTATCTTTGGCTTTACTTTTTCTGATTTTTCCTTTTTCACCATAAGAGCCATTTTGCATACAACCATACGGTACTGCTTTGCAACACACTCATTCAATATTACCTTGCAATTGCACATTTCCTTCAGGTTCCTCCTTCTGCACATCACAAAATATACTTGGGTACTTTTTCCTCCACTCTTATACGTCATCCTGTGTTCATTTTTTTCTTGAAATAAGTATTGACAATTGCCAAATCCATCCTTTTCCCAAAATCCACAACCATTGATCCTTCCTTATTTCATGTTCCAGCACCGTACCTCCCCATTATTTCCTCATTCCCTATGTTTTTTTCTTCCACATGTCCATTAAGGTCGGCACCAAGAACTATATTATCTTCTTTTGATATACTTTCTATCAATCCAACCAGGTCTTCTCAAAAATCATTTTTCTCCTCCATGCTGTTGTTAACCTGTGGAGCAAATGCGCTTACTATATTTAAGATAAACCAATTTACCTCCAGCTTCATGGCCATCAATCTGTCCGACACCCTATTCACCTCCAGAATACTTTCAGCCAGCTTCTCCCTCACCACTATTCCTATTCCATTTTTTCTTCCATCTGCTCCGTTGTAAAATATTTTGCATTTACCTCCAATGCTCCTTGCTTTACTCCCTTTCCACTTTGTTTCTTGTAGGCGCAATATGTCTCCATTCCTTCTCTCCATCATATCTGCCAGTTCTCTTCCCCTTCCAGTCATCATTCCAATATTTAAGGTGCCCACACTTATGAGTGAGCGTCTTCCTTTCCACACTTCTCGCTGCTTCTTCACTCGCCTTCCTCCTCTCTTTCTTATCTTATTTTCACAATGTTTAGCAGTAGCATAATTTCCACAGGTGCCCTGCTGTGCCACACCTGAGGCGGTCGTTGGTAACCCGGGCCTCGACCGATCCGGTATGGATTGATAATGATTACGCATTTGTCTGTTTGGAAAAAAGCTTTACGCCGGATACCCTTCCTGCCGCAACCCTCCCCATTTATCCGGTCTTGGGACCGGCATCAAGAGACACAGAAATGTGCCTCCAATGGCTGGGTTAATAATCAAATAAAGATAAAGGTCAAATAAGGCTTATTGGTGCCAATTTATTGTTTAGCAAAATATCCAAAAAATCTTATAAAGCGGGGTCCGCAAAAGGACACAACTCAAAGTTGGGTCGTGAGATAAACGTACCAATAAAGTCAAATTGGATCGCAAAAAAATACAAAAATCGGGCATTTATTTCATAAAAAATGTTTTCACTCTATACTTGAATAGTATTTTTGAAAGATTGAATAAAGATATTTTGTTAAGTCTTTAATTAACTTTTGGCAAAAAAAAAAACACATAACGTTTAAGTCGCTAAAGTTTTAGAAGTGGTCTTTGGGTTGCGCCGAAAAGTACTTGCAAACCCTGGGTCTAAATGCAAAAATTAACGAACATAAAGAAAGAAAAAATATTCGTAACATGACTTAATTGCTAACGACAATTTTTGTTATTACACCCAAAGTCTTAATCAACCTAATTTGTTATGGAAAAATTAAAACATTTAATTTTATTAATCCGGCATTACAATAACTAAAGCAAAGGACAATTAAAAACATTGGGTCCCATTGATTTTCGAAAATAATTTTTTATAAAACTCAAAAAAGTTTGAATAGTAAAATGTGTAAAAACCATCCAGTAGCAAGAAATAAATTATCGATAGGGCTCCCTAAAGTCAATAAAGTCAATCTGACTTTGTTACCAAGTTTTGTTGATCAAACTAACGTCAAAAGTTTAAATAATGTTAAAAATTGTCAAAATTTTACCTCGTCAAATTTTCCTACACAAAAACTTATTTCTTGCTCATTTTTGCAATTATTTTAAGCAGATATGAATATTTTTAATATTTTGTTTCTGCTTTTTTTACTAAAAATTCTAAAACTTTGAGGGCTGCAAACTTTTTTTAAATCCATATTAAAGTTTTTTTTACAAATTAATTGTTACGCAGAAGAAATATTATAAACTGATGTAAAGTACGTTTCTGCAACAATTTAACTGTTATTTCTCCATAAAAACATTGATAATACGGGTTTTTATTGTATTTGTGCATTTTTAATTTAAGTGTGTTACCTGTTAAGTATTTGCGTGCCTATATATATAGCAGTAAATCAAATTGATAAGAATGAATAAGTTGGTTGAGTTTTTGCTTCCATAGATCTACTTTTGAATTTTTTGAAATAGTTTAGAGTAAATAAAAAATTAAGTCATGCACTATAAACTTATTCGGAGATTAAATAACTTTTTTTAGCTGATATTGTTGCGACGTGTTGTGATGTCAGTGTTTTAGACTGCTAAGTGCTAACTGGTTTTGAAACTTGTTTAAAACTTAAATTTTAAGTTTAAAAATTTAAATTATGAGGCATAAAAATGCAATTTTGCCGGAAGTAAAATTAATAAATAGTTTCTGTTTCGGCTAATAATAAAACAGTTTGTTGAAAGCGAAGAAAAATGGAGATTTTAATGAGTCGGAAAAAACACATGATGTCGTGCAGTGAGGCTGAAGCAATTAAGTCTGCTGCATGGTTGATAACCGGAAAAGATCGCACCGCTCGTGCAAGTAAACGACTTCCTGAGATGATTGCTACGGGACTCCGGATACATATTATATACAATCCGGTTGATTACGAAAATTTTTAATACTGCCAAGTCTTGAAAAAATAACGAAAATATATGAATGAACTGAACCAGCTAGCTTTAGACTTGCTATGAAATGGTGGTTATTTTGTTTGCTAAAATAGAGAGTTTGTTTCCCATATGAGTTCTTATCATTTACATTACGTTACTTTACATTACTTTATTTTTTATCTTCACTTGACTTTCAAAGTAAATTTATCAAACGATTTGCCATAGGTTAGAACCGTTTTTTAACTTCTGGCTAGAAAACGTTTTCAGAAAAAGAAGTCTTTTTTGTAAATCTTAGATTTTATTGCGTCGTAAATTTAAAAGAATTCATAAAAGAATTAAAAACCTTTTAAAGTTTTGTTGTATTTTGATGATGTGTGAAGTAGGAATAAAAGAAACTACACTGAACTGAGCTCTTTTTAAGCGTTTATAGGTATTCTGCATGGTTTCACTTTGAGATTGCTTGAAACAAGAGCACCACCAGTTGGGTCAAGAATATAATTTTGATTTAAGTAGCTGTCGCTAAAATCAGTTTTTAGGAGATCATAATTGCCTTTGACATGTTTCGTTTTTTTCTTGCTCATCTTTTAAATTTCTTTTCTGTTTTTAGATTTTTATATTATGATTAGTAATCTGTTTGATTCGCAAGATCTTTTTGTAAAAAAGTTCGATTACCTAAGCCAGGGGTTCTTAATTTTTTTTAACGCATAGACCCTTTTTGTACAATTTTGCTGTTTTATTATTTAGTTTTCTTTTATTTCTGCTCCGCCACATAATAAAAATGCAACTATAATTATTTAATAATAAAGATGGTTAAGGCTGCGAATTAGAAACAGGAAAAAGCAATAAAACAAGTGTACGTTGTATCTTGCAAAGATAGTAATGAATTATTTGTAGACGTTGTACGTATTACAAGAAGCAATCTAAAATTTTAACTCCATGGACCTCTACAAAATTGTTTTCACAAACTGAAGTGAAGACCCTTTTATTAATTTTCACTTCTTTGAGCTAAAGTATGCCCTAAATTCGCACCTCAAATTTAGTCTTTGACCAAAAAAAACCTTTTCAATCTGATTTCAATCTTAAGTATTTAAAATTTTTATTCCCCTTTTTAGCTTTTCTGAACAAACATAGAAAAAAAACTCATATCATATTTAAAGCAATATAATCTAGTTCTAGATAATAAGAAAAAATTATTCCCTTCACCCTCAAAATTAAGGTCTCAAAAAACTTTTATAACCTTTTTTCAGATATCTTTAACAAAAAGTCATTCTTTACAATACGGAAACTTATATCAAATAAATTTAAATTTTTTTTAAAAAGGACCGATGTTTCCCCTTCCATCAATTTACAAAGTTACATCCTACGCCTAAAAACCAAAAAAAAATATATGTCAAGTTTTTTCCATCATATAAAATTTGAATTGTATTATGTTTGTGTCACACTTCATTCCTAATAATTTTAATCATAACAATGTAGTTTATTCCCGTTAAAAGTAATTTTTAGTTTTATTATAAGATAATAATCGCGTCGCCTTGTAGCGCTGCTCTCGTATTATATGATATAATGTCTGATTCGTTTTCTATTGCTCGATACATGTACCTTCTTTTCTCTTTTGCTCAACCGTATTGACGTAATATGTTTTTGATCAACGTCACTGTAGTAGAATATTCGCGTATATATTAGGTGGTCCTAGTATAAGCGTAATTCTCTAGGAAGTTGTAGAATAATCTAGCGTTTACGAGTGAATTTACGTCACGTGATCTTTTCTCTATATAAAGGCGATGCGTAGCGGAACATTATTATTATTATTAGGTGATTTGAGATGACTCGAGAGACGGCTCGAGTAAAAGCGAATTTGTTTGGGCACAGAAGGTGCCCCATTAGATTTTTTATCGGTTAACAATTGTTAAATTTATTTTGCACTAGTGGTTGGGAGTTGTGTTCTACAGAGGTAGAATTATTTGTGTTGATTGAATCAAGTTATAGCGTTGAGTTCGCTTTGCAGTTTGGCAAAGCGTGAAATAGATTTTTCATCGGTCGTGATTTTTGTAATACATTCGTTCTTATTAGAGACAGTGGTCTCTATTTGTTGTGAAGAAGAATCTTCAACGAAACCAATCCGAGCTTTTGTTAAACCAACTGTACAAAAGCTTCAGGCTCATAGCAAGATTACTTCTTGAGCCCAAATAAAATAAAATTTGAACACAGCTTTGTTTCAGCGCAGGTATTTGTGTTACCTAGCTCAACTGGTCCTTTCGGATTCCCGAACAAAGTCTGTGACAATTTGCATATTCTTTCCGTGCCCAATATTTGACTTTAAAGCAATAAAAAGAATCTAGAATTGTACTTTATAATTGCTTCAGCATCGTGTTTTATTAACGGGAGCTTGTTTCACCAATCAAAAATAAACTCAAAAATTAGAAAACCAAATACAAAAAAAACAGTCCTACTAAGCAATTAAAAGATGGCACAAAAAAATAGACGGAGATACATTTTTTTGATAAAATTTCAAGAAGAAAGGTAAAGTTTTTTTGTACTTGCGCTATTGTTGGATGAATTTATTGGATGAAACAGAAAATCCTAAAAATGCTTTTAAAAAAATATAAGATTTAGTGCGTTTTCTTATTTAAATAAAGTGGTCTGTCACTTCAAAACAATAGAGCAAGCGCGCTTTAACAAAGTTTATGGTTTTAACTCGGATACTAAAGAAGGTAAATTGAAAAAAAACACATATAAATTTAACCCTATTCTACTCAACGGCCGGGCTTCTGAAGCCCGGCTCTTGCGAAAACGTTTGTAATTACTTCATCTTTGTAAAAAAATTCTGGAATTTCTTGACTTTTCCTAATTTGAAATGCTGAATAAGATGGTACTATTTTTAGAAATGCCCGAACAAGGGTTAACGGGTAAAATAGATGTTTTTTAGAAAATTTATGAATCTTTGCTGGTTTTCGCAAGCAGAGCGTGGAATTTCAATTTCACGCCTTTACTAAATGACATGAAATTTACCAAGAATTGGCTTTGCGTGACGAAGCGAATTACGTCCTTTGCCGACGTTGAAATGCCTTAGGCGATGCAGAACTTATTTCATGTAAATCACATTTTCTTGTTTTGAGCTTTTGGCGATTGCTTGGAAGCATTTTACACATATAAATTATTTTGTATAAAACAATTGCTGTGGACTGCTTAAATACCAATAAAGCCGACAAAATTCAATCTTTACACTAAGCATTTTTATAAAACTTTCTTATAACTATTCATTCGTGGGAAAAAAAATTAACTGGCTCACATCTTTGCTCTTATGCTGACGGCTTCAGACAATTAAACAACACTTGACTTTTTATAATGAACTTTTTATTTATATTTCACGTTGCATTTGAAGTAACAGGCCGTTTTTATGTTGAAATTTTCCTTACAAGAAAAAATCCAATGTAAAGTTTTGTAAAAACGTTTATAGCTTTTAGATGTGGGTTTTGCAAACAGAAAATGTAGAATAAAAACAAGACGTTTGATACAATTAAATTTCAATAAAACAGGGGTTTCCAACTTGTATAAATTTATGACAGTTCTAAAGTCTAAAATTTACACAAATGACTTCTTTCTTCCCAAAAAAGTTTCGTGCCAAAGTTTAAAAAACGGTCCTTACTTATTGCAAACTGTTTGATAAATTTATTTCGAAATTAAATAAAGACCAAAAAAATTCATTCTTGAAATTCGAAAAGAACTTTTTATGTAAACGTAAAGACCATTTTTGATCTTCATTTTTCTTTCACAATAAATTTTATGTTTGAACTCAAAACGTCATTCAGAAAAAAATTGGATATGACTTCTGGTCTAATATGATTATCCAATTATATTCCGACGTCTTTTTGGTTTTAAAATGACCCAGTAACTGGAAACCTCTGAATAAAATTAACTTAGATATCTTAGCTATGGATGACATGGGCTATTTGTAAGGGTTTTTCTAAGTAAAACCAGATAAAGCTCCGGGCCCTAATTTATGTGCATAGAACTTATAATCCATGTTAGAGCTGCTTTGATTTTTTGATTACATAACTTTATTTTTTCCTAATTGCCTCAACTCCAATTTTGAAAATCTATGGAAGAGCGCTTATAGTCGCGATTCGAAAGACAAAAAAGGCGGTAGAAAACCCAAAACATTATTGACAAATTTATTCACCTTTCAAAACGTTATTGACAAATTTTTCCACCAGTTCCCTGGGAAAAATTTGAGACGCTTACCTACGTCCGCAACAAGCCAATTGATGGTTTTGATGCAAAAAGTCAACCGTGGATCTAGTCGTTCTGTTAATAATCGACAATTTTTTCGAGACTAAGAAGAATGCCAGTGGTATTTGTCAATCTGACAGCTGCATATGACAATGTTATTTTATGTAAACTTGACTTTAACTGCAAGTTGCTGAGGTTTTTGCTGGATAAATTCATTGTTCGAATGATTATAAAACAATGTTTACTTGGCCAACATGTCCTCAAGAACTCTCTAACATTCTGAAAACTTCAAAAAACAAATTAAGTGCAGGGCCAGATCATATTCCAAACAAAATTCTTAAATCCTCACCTGACAATATTCTACTAGCACTTAGCCATGTCTTCAATCTTTCTTTGAGTAAAGGTGAATTCATAAATTGCTTTAAGCTTGCTACTGTATGTCCTGTGTTCAAAAAAGGCGATTCCAACAATATTAATAACTATCAAACAGTTAGTTTATTATCAAATATTTCAAACTTACTTGAAAAAGTTATGTATAATAGATTATATTTTTTCTTAGAAAAGCAAAATTTTTTCTACAACTATCAATTTGGTTTTAAAAAAAATCATTCTACTACACATGCAATTTCAATTTTAGTGGAAAAAATATCGTAATCATTTGGCTGCAAAACGGCAACCCTTGGAATTTTCTTGGATTTATCTAAAGCATTTGATACGATTGATCATTCAACATTACTTTTCAAACTTAATCATTATGGGGTTAGAGGCAATGCACTAAAGTGGTTTACTAATTACTTAACAGGACGTACACAACAAGTAAAATATACAGGAATTCTTTCCACAACTACCCTTGAAGTTAAAAGTGTGCACCTCAGGGCTCTAATCTAGGACCACTTCTCTTTTTCATATATGTCAATGATTTCAAAAATTGTCTAAATGATAGTAATTCTTTAATGTTTGCTGATGATACAAGCATTTTTTTACAAAATAATGACATCAAAAAGCTTTTTGATGCTGATAATAAAGAACTTCAACTAGTTGACCAGTGGTTGATAGCAAATAGATTATCAGTTAATGTCTCTAAAACTAAATACGTTTTATTTAGGACTGCACAATCCAAATTAACAACAAAAAAGCAATATCTCGTATTTTGACAAAATAAAATTGAACAAGTTGAATGTATTAAATTTCTTGGCGTTTATATGCAAGAGCACTTAACATGGTTAAGACACATAAATCAACTAATATCTAAACTACGTAGCGTTTTTGGAACTGTTATTAAAGTGAAATCACTGTTAAGCAAAAGATTTCTTCTCCTACTCTATCACTCTCTTATAAAAAGTCAGCTTTCTTATTGCATTCTAAACTGGTGTTATGGCAATAAAACCTTGATTAAAAGATTACAATGACTGTGCTATAAATTTGTTGAATTAATTTCTGGTATTAACAGTAACTCATCTGTTTGTGATATTATGAAAGAAAATAAATTGTTAACGATAGATCAACTATTAATTAAAGAACTAATTGTGTTTATGTTTAAGCAAAAAAATGGTAAAAACCCAATTGCATTTAAAGATATCTTTACTAAAAACGAATCTAAATACAATACTAGAAACAAGTCTATCTTTATTTCAAAGAAATGTTCTAGCACAGTATGTCAGCAAGCTATTTCACACCGTGGTCCAGCATATTGGAATTGCTTTCCTTTCAATTTAAGAAATAA
Organism: Diplosoma virens; assembly: GCA_963680785.1. Classification (NCBI taxonomy): domain Eukaryota; kingdom Metazoa; phylum Chordata; class Ascidiacea; order Aplousobranchia; family Didemnidae; genus Diplosoma; species Diplosoma virens. Next base: position 26,998,392 of record OY796884.1, read on the forward strand.
GAAACAAAGTGTTCGATTTTTTACTGTTAACGTTTATAAACATCTCTTAAGTAATGAGAATAATATTTAATTTTAGTGTTAAAACACGATACTGCCCTAGATATTTTTGATTACAGGTTTCTGGAAAAAAGGCAATGGAAATGGTACAAAAACTTTTGAATTCAATCCTTGGAAGAAAAACTTAAACGATCAAGATAACCAGTCTTATCACAAAGATGTAAAGAACTCTTTTAAATACTGTTTGTCTGCATAATTCAAATCAATCACTAAATCAAATTGACTCTTTTTTACTCTTATCTTTGCTCTTTAATTAAAATTTCTTTTTGGCAATGGTCTACTATTTTATTTTAGCAATTATTTTTTATTTTTAAAATTGTTATATAAATTTCTATGCCGTTACTAAATGCTATTGACTTTGTTTAATTTGTTTATTTTGCTATTATGCTGGTCTGTAAAAATTTAGTGAATATAAAAATTTTTTATGTTTTATTTTTATTTATTTACTTTTTTTTATTTATAATTGTATTGTAAATCACACATAATTTTTTATCCATCACTTCGACTAGCATAATAGTTTGTTTTTTTATGTTACGTTATGTTATTTTTAAAATTGTTATTGTCTGCTTATTATTTAATTATTATTACTATCTGCTTATTATTTATTTTTGTATGTATTCATTCTTCTTATTATTTTTTGTATGTCATCAGATGCATTCTGAAAAGGTTTCCGGACCTGATGAAGTTTCTTTGTATGGGTGGTTTATATTTACTCACCTTGCTCAGTTGAGCTAAATTTCCATCTTGACTAGCTGTGCCACCCATCATCATTACGCAGACTAGTCATGCACTGGATATTCAATCTCTCAATTTGTTTGATAATATTATTATTATATTTTCTTTTTTTTTCTCATTTCTTATATTTTAATCTGATTAAGGTGTTGTGGCCATTCTTTATACTGTTTTTACTTTCACTTTCTGATTATCTTATGCATGTTTTAACGTCTGATGTTGTGCTGCTTCTTCCTTTTCTTGATCTTTCCAATATTTATAATTTTTAGTGTTAAACTGTTTATTAATAATTGAGAATAAAATGAAATGAATGAATGAATAAACTTCCGCAAGGCCAAATGGAGTCACTATATTGCTTTGACAAATAAATTCGCAAAGACTTTTCTGCCTCCTGATTCACTTGATGTGGATGCGGCTTACCAGGACTTCTGTAACACTATCAAGAAAGCAGCCAAAAAGACTATCCCACGCGGGTATCGAAATAACTATATTCCGTGTTGGGATGCAGAGTGTGAATCCCTTTATAAAACCTTCCCGCAGTCTCCTCAGGGAGATGTTTCAAGTTTGGCTGCTACTGCTCTGCTTGCCAAGCTTGACAGGAAGCGGAGGGACCCATGGTCCGAGGCAATTCGGAACATCGACTTCTGACACTCTAGTCCAAAAGCGTTGAGTATTTTGAACAACCTCACTGGTAGGCACGACACTCTCCTCATCACTGTACCGTTTCAGTCAATGCTATTGCATCTCAGCTGGTTAGTAATGGAAAATACAAGAATGTTGACCACAAGTCATCTCGACTCATCTCGACAAGAAGTGTCTGACCTATGGAGGGCCACAACACCAGACGCAGTAAATATCTCTGACAATTTTTCACAGAGAGAATTTAGTGCTGCCCTCCAACATTTAAAATTAGGTAAAGCTCCAGGACCTGATTCCATCTTCCCAGAGCTTATAATCCATGCTGGAGCTGCTTTGAAGTCCTGGTTACGTGACTTCATTTCTTGCTGTTTGCGCCGACTCAAAATTCCCAAGATCTGGAGAAGAGCGCTTGCAGTCGCGATCGCAAAACCAATGAAGCCCGTGGGGGACCCAAAGAGTTATTGACCGATATCTCTGCTCTGTATTCCCTACAAGATCCTCGAGAGGCTTATCTACGCCCGCCTTGAACCATTAATCGATCCACTGTTCCCTAAAGAGCAGGCCGGGTTTCGACGCGGGAAGTCAACCGTAGATCAAGTTGTTCTGCTAACCCAGAATATCGAGGATTCTTTTGAGGCTAAAATGAACTGCTGAGGCTAATCGTGGGCTCGCGATTAGGTGCTGGCGCTAAAACACTACGCATAGCTACCTTATCTTTAGCCTAATCAACAGCTGAGTAGTGCGCCAGTCTGGTGTCGCAGTGCTCACACTCGCCTCATCGACAGTGTTTTGAACGACGCCTTGCGCATAGTCACTGAATACTTACGTCCCACTCCAACGGACCACCTACCTGTACTCTCAAGCATCCAGCCAGCTGAGCTTCGCCAAATGAGAGCCACACTCTCCTTGGCTCAACGTGGATCTCTGGACCCCGATCATATCTTGTATGGTGTTTTAAGTGGGTCCTCAAATACTCGCCAAGTAAGACTAAGATCCAGACGCCCGTTTGTGCCAGCTGCGCGGAATCTCTTGGACAACGTTGCCAGACTTGGCATCCGCGCTTCTAAATGGACAAATCACAAATGGAAAACGGAGTACTGTGAAAGTGCTTTTGTGCCCCGAACCGGTGCCAGGCCTGTTGGGATGGGCTTACCCCGAACAGCTTGGTTTAAGCTCAACCGCCTGCGGACTGGTGTTGGGCGATTCCATTTGTCCATGCACAAATGGGATCTCGCTTCTTCACAGAATTGCGAGTGTGGCGCCTCTGAGCAAACCGCAGACCATGTTCTAATAGCGTGCTCTATACATCGGGCACCACATGAGCAAGAAGTCAAAGGTTTCAGATGACGAAACTCGATGCTGTCTTAATAATACCACTGCCAGCATCTGATTCAGGGGGTGCAGCAGCCTTGAGTAGTAAAAGGTTAAACCCTCGGCCTCATCCTGTTTGTGTCTGACCTGGAGTGGATATTCTTCAAACGACGACGACGACTAAAACCAAGCTATTAATCTTATTAAGCTCTATGTATTTCACTGCAGGAAAAATTATTTTTAATCTCTTATTACAATTGTGTATACGACATTGAAGTAACTTCTTACTACGTTCCACAATGTTTCACAAGCATTTTATTACTTTTTTAGTGCCGTACCCTTAGTTTTTCAAGTTTCAATTAAATTTTTAGGACTCGTTTTTATTTCATGAAAAACTCTGTATTCAAAACGTATAGAAAAATAATTGTTTGTGAAACGTTATTTTAATAACCAAATAAACATTTATTTATACATAGAGCAATCTATGACCAAGTCATGGACAATACTCAGACTTCATCTAAGTTCACTCAAACACGCTTGCAAAAATTTGTACTGTAAACGGTTCTTTGCATAACTTTACTAAACTAAACTAAACTAAACTACGCTCAAGCACAAAAGTACTGTAAACGCGCCTTAAAAAGTATCTGCCAATATCCTTTACTGAGATCAATCTTTGAAAAGAATTTCGACTTCCCCAACTGTTGGAAGAGATCCTCCGAAGTCTTCATTGGTTCCGGATCCGAAATCGTAACTTTATTTAATTTTCTGTAGTCGACGCAAATGCGATTCGAGCCATCCTTTTTCTTCACAATAACTACCGGTGAAGCATACGGCGATGATGACTTTCTGATGACTCCCATATCTAACATCTCCCTTATTTCGTCTCTCTGTTCCTGCCGCAGCGCATTTGGTAAAGGATAGGGTTTTAAGCGGACAGGCTCCTCATCTATCAAATTGATTCTGTGTTCAATCTTAGATGTTCTTCCCGGCACATCTCAGAAAACATCAGCATAATTCTCTATCAGAGCTTGCATTTATCGACTTTGGCTATCACCCAATTCTGTTCCCAATTTTAATAAGAAATTTTCGTCTGTGCTAGGCATTTCTTCATCTACTAACATTTCCGCATTAGCTGAAATCTTTAAATCTTCTTTCTCATTTCCGGTTTTTGCTCAATCCTCTCGGGCATAATATTTTTTTAACATGTTAGCATGGTAATTCTTTTTTTGTTTCCGACTAAATTCTTATAACCGTTATCTCCCATCCTTTGGATAATTTTGTACGGTCCCTTCCATTGCATTAAAAACTTGTTATTGTTCGTCGAAAGCATCACCAAAACTCTGTCTCCTTCATTGAATAGTCGATCCTTTGTTTTCTTGTCATAATTTTTCTTGTATCTGATTTGGTTCTTCGTTAGCTCCTCCTGGGCAAGTTTCATTGTTTCCTCCAGTCTCTCTCTCAACTCCAACACGTATTGTAGCTAGTCTTCACTTCCGTTGATTCACTTTCGCCTGTCCATAGTTTCTTCAGAATCGCTATGGGTCCTCGTACAGTGCGACCACACAGACGTTCAAAGAATGAAAACCCAGTGGACGCTTGGGAGACCTCTCTATACGCAAATAAAAGTGGATTTATAAATCTATACCACTGTTTCGGTTGTTCAATACATAATCGCTTCAACATCTTCTTCAGCGTACCATTAAATTTCTCAGTCAGGCCATTGCAAATCGGATGATACGGTGTCTTCGTCAGCCTTCTGATCGACAACAATCTTGATACTTCCTGCATGCATTCCGACACAAATTGAGTCCCAAGATCACTCAATACTTCTTCCGGAATTCCAACTCGACTATATAGATCTAAAAGTGCTTCTGCCACTGTCTCGGTGTTGATACTCTTGAGAGGCACAGCCTCTGGATAGCGTGTCGCATAGTCCACTAGAGTAAGCACATATTGGTGCCCTTTATCAATTGCTGGCGTAATCGGGCCAATCAAATCCACTGCCACACGCTTAAACGGCAAATCCATTAACGGTATTTTTCCCAGCAGAACTTTCGCTATTCTCCCTTTTGATACCGTCCTCTGGAACACATCACATGACATGCAGAAACTCACCACATCCTGGTGAATCTCCTTGTTCTTCTTCTTCTTCTCCTTTCAGCCTTTCCCTTCAGTCAGGGGTGGCCACAGCGTATCATCATTCTCCACATCTTTCTGTCTTCAACATCCGTTTCCTTCACACCAACTTCCTGCATATCTTCCTTTACTGCATCTAAAAATCTTCTCTTTGGTCTCCCTCTTCTCCTCTTTCCCGGTAACTCCATTTCCATCATTTTTCTTCCTACATACTCTTGGTCTCTCCTCATGACATGTCCATACCACCTCAGCCTGCCCTCCCTCATCTTCATTCCTAACTGTTCAACCTTAACAGTACTCCTGATGTTCTCGTTTCTAATCTTGTCTTTTCTCGTCACTCCCATAGCAAACCTCAGCATTTTCATCTCTGCAACTTCCATCTCTTCTACTTGTTTTTTTGTGACTGCCACTGTCTCAAGTCCATACACCATTGCTGGTCTTACCATTGAACTGTACACTTTTCCTTTTACTCTAGCTGGTAACCTCCTGTCGCAGATTACTCCTGATACTCTTCTCCATCCGTTCCATCCTGCCTATACTCTCTTCTTTACCTCCTTCTCACAATCACCACTTTCTTGCACCGTTGATCCCAAATACTTAAATTCTTTTACTCTTGGCACTTTTGCATCCTCCATCTTTACTGTTTCGTCATCATTTCCTCCATTTATGCAAAGATATTTGGTCTTTGACCTACTGACTTTCATCCCTCTTCTTTCCAACGCATACTTCCAGGATTCTAATCTCTGCTCCACTTCTTCCCTGGTATCTTCACAAATCACAATATCATCAGCAAACAGCATCGTCCATGGTGGTTCTCTCCTTACTTCATTCGTTAGCCTGTCCATTATCACTGCAAACAGGAATGGACTTAACGCTGATCCCTGGTTCAGTCCAACCTTAACCTTGAAACTTTCTGTAGTTCCTACTGCACACCTCACCACTGTTTCGCTTCCCTCATACATATCATGTACTAGTTGTACATACTTTTCCACTATTTCTGATTTTTTCATACAGTACCACAGCTCTTCCCGTGGAACCCTGTCGTAAGCTTTCTCTAGGTGCACGAATACACAATGTAACTCTCTTTGACCTTCCCTGTACTTTTCCATCAACATTCTTAGAGCAAACATGGCATCGGTGGTTCCCTTTCCTGGCATAAATCCATATTGCTGTTTGCTGATCTCCACTCTATCCCTCAACCTTGCTTCAATAATCCTTTCCCATACCTTCATTGTGTGGCTCATTAGCTTTATTCCTCTGTAGTTTCCACAGCACTGTGCGTCCCCTTTGTTTTTATAGATTGGGATAAACACACTCCTTCTCCATTCTTCTGGCATCCGTTCACCCATTAATAGTCTGTTGAACAGTCTGGTCAAAAACTTTATCCCCATCTCTCCCATGCACTTCCAAACTTCTACTGGCAACTCATCTGGCCCAACTGCTTTACCTTTTTTCATCCTTCTTAGTGCATTTTTTACTTCTTCTCTACTGACACAATTTACCTCTTCGTTAACCACTTCTGGTTCCTCTGTCCTAGGATCTCTGTTATTTTCCTCGTTCATCAGTTTCTCAAAGTACTCCTTCCATCTCTTTAACACTGTCTCCGAATTTACCATAACATTACCATTTTCATCCTTTATAACCCTCACGTGCTTTACATCTTTCCCTGCTCTGTCTCTCTGCCTAGCCAATTTGTACAACTCCTTTTCACCTTCTTTTGTTTTCAATCTAGCATACAAATTGTCATATGCACGTCCCTTTGCCATTGCAACTGCCTTCTTTGCCTTACTCTTCTTTACTTTGTATATCTTTTTAGTATTTTCATCTCTTATTTTGTCCCATGCTTTCTTTGCCTCTTTCTTTTCTTTTATGCTTTTTTGAACTTCCTCATTCCACCACCAAGTCTCCCTGTCTCCTTTTCGTTTTCCGAATTTCACTCCCAGTACAGTTTTAGCTGTTTTTTGTAGCATTTCTGCTGTTTTGTCCCACTCATCAGGTAACCCATCCTTGCCTCCCAGAAGCCTGGTCACCTCTTGTCTAAACGCTTCTTGACAGCTTGTCTCTTTTAGTTTCCACCATCGTATCTTTGGCTTTACTTTCTCTGCCTTTTTCTTTTTCACCATAAGAGCCATTTTGCATACCACCATACGGTGTTTTGCGACACATTCATTCAATATTACCTTACAATCACACATTTCCTTCAAGTTTCTCCTTCTGTACATCACATAATATACTTGGCTACTTTTTCCTCCACTCTTATACGTCATCCTGTGTTCATTTTTTTTCTTGAAATAAGTATTGACAATCGCCAAATTCATCCTTTTCCCAAAATCCACAACCATTGATCCTTCCTTATTTCTTGTTCCAGCACCGTACCTCCCCATTATTTCCTCATCCCCGATGTTTCCTTTGCCCACATGTCCATTAAGGTCGGCACCAAGAACTATCCTCTCTTCTTTTGATATACTTTCTATCAATCCATCCAGGTCTTCCAAAAAATCATTTTTCTCCTCCATGCTGTTGTTAACTTGTGGAGCATATGCGCTTACTATATTTAGGATGGACCCATTTACCTCCAGCTTCATGGCCATCAGTCTGTCTGACACCCTCTTCACCTCCAGGACACTTTCAGCCAGCTCCTCCCTCAGCACTATCCCTATCCCATTTTTTCTTCCATCAGCTCCGTTGTAGAATATTTTGCATCCACCTCCAATGTTTCTTGCTTTACTCCCTTTCCACCTTGTTTCCTGTAGACACAATATGTCTACATTTCTTCGCTCCATCATATCTGCCAGCTCTCTTCCCCTTCCAGTCATCGTTCCAATATTTAAAGTACCCACCCTAATGAGTGAGCATCTTCCTTTCCATGCTTCTCGCTGCTTCTTCACTCGCTTTCCTCCTCTTTTTTTGCTTTTATTTTCACAATGTTTAGCAGTAGCACAATTTCCACAGGTGCCCTGCTGTGCGACACCTGAGGCGGTCGTTGGTAACCCGGGCCGCGACCGATCCGGTATGGATTGATAATGATTTCGCATTTGTCTGTTTTGGCAAAAATTTTTTTTATGCTGGATGCCCTTCCTGCCGCAACCCTCCCCATTTATCCGGGCTTGGGACCGGCATCAAGAGACACAAAAAGTGCCTCCGATGGCTGGGTTTCCTCCGATGCCTGTCACCACATCCTGGTGAATCTCCGGCCAATAAAAATTGGTCAGTATCCTATCTTTCGTCTTATTGACTCCCATATGTCCAGCCAGCATCATATCGTGCGCAACCTTTATCACCTTCTTCCTCAAGTCTTTTGGCACTAAAATTTGTTTCAGTTTTTCCTTTTCCACATCAACCCTCTTGGTAATGCAGTGCAAAATTCCCTTCCGCTTTACATAAATAATTTTTTTTCTGTTCTTGACCAAGGGAGCTTTCTTTGTCATGTACTTTGACAGGGATGGTTCTTCTCCTTGAAGTTGGATGAGCTTATCCTTCGTTACAACCATCTGATTCGTTGCCTCCGAAACTTTCAAAGGTTTTGACTCAGTTCTCTTTCTAGTTCAGTTCAGTTCAGTTTTCTTTTATTTCTGCTCCGCCACATGAACAAAATAACAAAATGTTGAAAAGTTTGTGTGTTGTTAAAGACGGGGTTAGAAAAAGGAAGAAGCAACAAAACGAGTTGACGTTGTGTCTTGCTAATTAGCGATGAAAGGTGTGACTTGCTGTTTAATATAGAAGCAAGGTTGCTTCACCTCATTATAAAATTGTTTAAATAGAAAGAGAAAAAGAAAAGAAAAAAAAAATGTATAGGACCGAGGTTATTTGCTTAATAAAACACTGCTATGGGGGCGGTGCAATGGTGGGACCATAGCAGAGTTCGGCTGGATGAATATGATCAGTCCTTAAAAATATGTAAAAGCATGAACATATTCTACCAGCCCAACAGGCAAACAAACCCACCGAAAGAAATCCTGTCGCGGATCATAAGATCATTTCTCGAACAAAAACCTCAGTAAGAAAAATACAAAAACAAAAACATTACACCATTAGTAAAAAAAAAAAAAAAACAAACAAAAAGAACACAAGAACAACATAAGAAAACAATAAAAAAAAATAAAATAAAATAAAAAAAATAAAAAAAAAAATCTACAAAAACCGATGCAAAGTAGTAACAATAAATAGTAAAATAAAATTTATGCAATAGCTAAAAAAAATTGTTCAGGTAGAAACAAGAGTGATCCTGAAGAACTTTTCTTGAGTCTTTTCTTGACCGTTGTAGAGTTGAAGATTTTCAAATTGTTCAGTTGTTTTCCTGAAACACAAGAAAAGGAAGACCAGCAAAAGATATTAAATGATGACCTACGTAACAGTTTATTGGTTTGATTGTTGTTCAAGGAAGAATGCTTTAGATTTTTTAACAAATGAACTTAAGGATTTACATAGTTTTATTTTTTCAGGTAATTCATTCCAAATTTTTAGGCCAATGTATCTTATTGATTGTTTTGTTACTGTGTTTTTGCATGATATAGGTATGATTTGAGAGTTACTTCTAGTAATTACAGTGGAAGTTTTTCTTTGAAATATATTGTTAAATGCTGACGGTAATTGCTTATGGAATGATTTGTACATGAAAATTGAAATATTTAATTTATAGAGTTGTTGTATATTAAGAATATTATCTTTTGTTATTTCTTTGTTGCGTTTTTTTGCGGGATTAGTGCAGATTATCATATTAATAAACTTGTTGCAGATTTTTTGTAATTTATTAAGTAACACAGAGTGTCCATAGCACCAAGTTGTAATGCAATACCTTATATGACTCAGAATTAGTGAATGAAAAAGTGTAAGTAGAGCTTCTTGAGTTAGAAAAGGCTTTACTCTCATTACTGCGTATAGCGATGATTTTAGTTTGCTGATTAGCATTGCCATGTGGTCTTTCCATGTTAGGCGTTCATTGAATATAACACCTAGCAATTTGACTGAAGTGACTCTTTCAATTTGATTTTTTCTAATAGTTAAAACTGAATCTTTTGACAATGTTTTTGTGGTACGAGAGCTAAATAAAATGTATTTTGTTTTTTTGACATTAAGGGAAAGCTTATTTGCTATTAGCCAGTTGTCAATGTTTTCGAGTTCTTTATTTCCTTTTTGAAATAATAAATTATTGTTTTTTGCACTAAGGATGATCGTTGTATCATCAGCAAAAGACAGGTTGTTGCTATATTTGAGACATTTTGAGAAGTCATTAATGTAAATTATAAACAAGAGTGGACCGAGTATTGAGCCTTGAGATACCGAGGAAGAAATAGGTTCTATATTTGAAATACTTGAATTATAATCAACTTGTTGGGTTCTTCCAAATAAATAACTTTTAAACCAATCATGAACTGTGCCTCTCACACCATAATGATACAATTTATTTAGTAATATTTCATGATTAATAGTGTCAAAAGCTTTAGACAGGTCAAGAAAAATTCCAAGGCTATTCATTTTTTCTTCAAATGATGTTGCTATTTGATCAGTAAGCAGGGAAGTAAGATGACAAGTTGAGTGTCCTCGTCTAAAACCGAATTGATTTTCACTAATCAAGTTAAACTTATTTAAAAAAGAATATAAACGAATATAGACAAGTTTTTCAATTATTTTAGAAAAACAGGAAAGTAAGCTGATAGGCCTGTAGTTAGAAACATCTTTGGGACAACCTTTTTTAAAGAGGGGAATTACTTTGGTGTGTTTAAAGCAAGAGATAAATTTTCCTTGTGATAAAGATTGATTAAAGATGTAGCTAAGAATGGATATTACATATAGTTTGTGACCGAGTGACTGCTGCCGCCTCCACGCACTAAGTTTCATCAAAATCATCGGGTGCTCTAGCTCCCGAAATATTTCCTATAATTAACTGATACAGCGGATCTCATAGGCATAAAGCTTCCACTGTTCCACTATAATAAGGCGTAATTATTTCTACATTTGCAAACGGGGCCTTTAGTAAAGTGCGCGCGACCGTCATTATATATCCCACCTTGCCTGTGAGCTGCCATTCTGCAACCAACTCCCTCTTAACTATCACTCCGGAACAACCGATACCCCTTAAACCGGTGACCGATTTGTTTCCGACCATTCCAACTGACGTAGGCATTTGATTACTTAAATTTTCTTCCAAACATGCATCATTCAAAATTCCAATTTTTCGTCCATCTTTTAGCTCTAAATATTCTTGTGATTTTTGAATAATTTTTTTTCCTTCTTTACTTAAACTTCGGTAATTTCCTTCTTTTTATTTTCCATTTTCAACTTCACTAAATTTCTTTAAAAGCACGGCGCAAGCAACCTTATACGCTCTTTCTCATGCACCAGCGCCACCACGCGCTAATCGATTTCTTTCTTTGCACTGAATGAAAATATGACCGATTCCACCGCATCGGTAGCAATATCTTTTAGGGTTTCTCTCTTGAACCTTTGCAAAGCACTCACTCGCCCTGTGCCCGACTTTTCCGCAGTTAAAGCATTTTATACTTCCTGTCGTTGTGGGAGAAACATCCAGAATCTTGTTTTTGTGGTCTTGGAGCGCCAACGCTTTTCAACGCCAACGCTAGCTGTTGCACCTTTATCTGTTGCTCCTGATAATTTTGAGTTTTTTGAAGTGATGCAAGGGTTTATGTGGATTTCGTCAAGCAAAATATTAACATGTAATTCTTTTGGATTCAGGTATTTTACTTTTGTTGTCAAATATAAATTTGATTTATTGCTTAACTTATAACACTAGACCACTGACGAAGATGCCGACTGCTGGGTATAATAAGCATGGTGTGTCTGACGTGTTCATAAACAGCTGATGATTTGATTAACAAAATATAAGCAGATACAATTAATGAAGAAGAAAACATTTGCCGGTTTGGGTTTGAATTGAAAGTTTCAGTTGTTCAACTAAAAAAGTGCGAACATCTTTGTTGGCTTCAGTAGAAAAATTTGAAATAATTTTACTTGCGTGTTCAACCAATGACCTGTCACTAACTACAGTAGAAAATTTTCCAGTGTCTTCATTGTTGTGCAGTCAAGCAAGAAGATTTTCTAACTGCTATGGCTCCTCTGCTCCAAACAAGCATTATTTAACTGTAGCCATTTAAGGTCATCAAAATCAAGCTTGATGCCTTGAAACCATATATCTAAATTTATTGATTTGTGCAGAAGAACTGAAAATTTTAGGAAGGGTGAATATTCAATTACAGGAAATGAAATGTGATATACAATGGAAGCACATAATCATTACTTTTTTGAGCAATTGCAAAATGTCGAAATTCTAGCAGATGCTTATCCAATCCTTCCAGGCCCAGATGGTAAGTGCTTTCACGCAGCCTGGGCCGTGAGTAAGTCTGTTTATTGGTGTTAAAGATGACAGACCGAAACCAAACCTACCAAAATTGAAGAGTATCCACCCATTCCGATGTTCAGTGTGGGTCTGCTAATCAGCAAACGTCCTTTTCAGCACGGGGCAATGCCTGGATAAAACTGCCCTTTTCGGGGCACATTGCCAACAAGTTCCGAAGACCTAATACTCTTCAGCTGAACATCGAAGGCCTCACTGCAAGCAAGATGAACGTTCTTCATCACCTCGCTATGAAGTCTGAGGCACTTATCATCCTACTTGAGGAGACCCGCTGGACTGATGCAGAGAAGTTGGTTCTTCAAACAACCAATTAGCTGGGTCTTCTTTAAGCAGGAAGCATGGCCTTGCCACGTTTGTCCACGAGCGACTAAGATACACGCTTTTGGACCAATCTCCACTGACATCGGAGATCGAGTGGCTGTGTGTGGACGTTGATGGCTATAAAATAGTCAACGTCTACAAACCATCGCCAAAGCGATTGCGAACCCTAGATCTCCCAGTGTTTCATCACCCCTGTCTGTACGCTGGCGATTTTAACTGTTGTCATGCTGACTGGTTAATGATGACAACAGTCCGGACGGTGAGTGCTTGGCTGGATGGGCAAGTATTAGTATTAATTGTTTTGCCCTCCTATACAATGCCAAGGATGCTGTCAGTTTTTATTCCGGCCGCTGGAATACTGGCACCAATCCAGATCTAGCTTTCGCTAGCGTAGGTCCAAACAGTCGCTTACCGGATAGACGTGTCCTTGAAAAGTTCCCCAGATCACAACATCGACCTTCGCTTATTACACAACCAAGGTTTGCTATGGCAGTGCCAAACATGCCTGTTAAGTGATGGAACTTCCGCAATGCCAAATGGAGTCACTATATTGCTTTGACAAATAAATTCGCAAAGACTTTTTTGCCACCAGATTCACTTGATGTGGATGCGGCTTACCAAGACTTCTGTAACACTATCAAGAAAGCAGCCAAAAAGACCATCCACGCGAGTATTGAAATAACTATATTCCGTGTTGGGATGCAGAGTGTGAATTCCTCTATAAAACCTTCCCGCAGTCTCCTTAGGGAGACGTTTCAAGTTTGGCTGCTACTGCTCTGCTTGCCAAGCTTGACAGGAAGCGGAGGGACCCACGGTCCGAGGCAATTCGGAACATCGACTTCTGACACTCTAGTCCAAAAGCGTTGAGTATTTTGAACAACCTCACTGGTAGGCACGACACTCTCCTCATCACTGTACCGTTTCAGTCGATGCTATTGCATCTCAGCTGGTTAGTAATGGAAAATACAAGGATGTTGACCACAAGTCATCTCGACTCATCTCGACAAGAAGTGTCTGACCTATGGAGGGCCACAACACCAGACGCAGTAAATATCTCTGACAATTTTTCACAGAGAGAATTTAGTGCTGCCCTCCAACATTTAAAATTAGGTAAAGCTCCAGGACCTGATTCCATCTGCCCAGAGCTTATAATCCATGCTGGAGCTGCTTTGAAGTCCTGGTTACGTGACTTCATTTCTTGCTGTTTGCGCCGACTCAAAATTCCCAAGATCTGGAGAAGAGCGCTTGCAGTCGCGATCGCAAAACCAATGAAGCCCGTGGGGGACCCAAAGAGTTATTGACCGATATCTCTGCTCTGTATTCCTACAAGATCCTCGAGAGGCTTATCTACGCCCGCCTTGAACCATTAATCGATCCACTGTTCCCTAAAGAGCAGGCCGGGTTTCGACGCGGGAAGTCAACCGTAGATCAAGTTGTTCTGCTAACCCAAAACATCGAGGATTCTATTGAGGCTAAGAAGAAGGCCGGTGACGTATTTTTCAATCTGACAGCTGCTTATGACACTGTCTGGCACCGTGGCCTTATCTGCAAGCGGCTGAGACTTTTTCCGGTTAAGCACATGGTCAGAATGATTATGGAGCTTGTCTGAAATCGAAGTTTCACCCTTACCACCGGTGACAGCAAGCAAAGCAGGCTACGCCGTCTTAAAAACGGCGTTGCTCAGGGATCGGTCTTGGTCCCCTTCTATTTAACATCTATACGTACGATCTTCCTTCCATGATTTCCAGAAAGTTTGCTTATGCTGACGATTTAGCATTGTTACACTCTTCCGGAAACTGAAAGGACTTGAAGGGGCCATGATGTCTACACTGTCAGCGTATCTCCAGACTTGGAGGTTGAAGCTCAGTCACACAAAACGGTGACGGCAGCCTTTTACTTAAATAATCTAGAGGCCAAACGTGAGTTAAAGGTCTACAACAACAGTAGACTTTTACCGTTCTTTCCAACCCCTACTTATCTTGGGGTAAAACTGGACAGATCGCTCACGTTTCGTCACCATTTAGTGGCATTGTGCAAAAAACTATCCTCGCGCGTCACACTGCTGAGGCGACTCATGGGCTCGATATGGGGTGCTGGTGCTAAAACACTACGCATAGTCACCTTGTCTCTAGTCTAGTGTGAGCACTGCGACACTACTCAACAGTCTGGTGTCGCAGTGCTCACACTCGCCTCATTGACAGTGTCTTGAACGTCGCCTTGCGCATAGTTACTTGATGCCTGCGTCCCACTCCAACGGACCACCTAGCGGACTGGCGTTGGGCAAATCCATTTTTCTATGCACAAATGGGGTCTCGTTCCTTCACCGAATTGCGAGTGTGGCGCCTCTGAGCAAACCGCAAACCATGTTGTAACAGCGTGCCTTATACATCAAGCACCGCATGGAGCACGAGGTCTGACGGTTTTGGGTGACGAAACTCGATGCTTAATAAAACCACTGCCAGCATCTGATTCAGGCAATGCGGCACTCTGGGGTAGTAAAAATATAACCCTCGGCCCGTGTTCTGTTTGTGTCTGACCTGGAGTGGATGTCCTTCAAGCGACAACAACGACGACGTAATCCTTCAAGAAATGATTTATATGAAGTAATTTTGTCAGTGTTAAGCCATCGTTCTTACACAATTTCATGGTATTCCTCATTTCGTTTGCGACATTTTGATGGGATGGAGCGTCATACAAAGGTAGTTGAAGATGACAAGTAAGAACATAAGTTGGAAAAATGCAAGGAAAAACATCTTTTCGAAACACAAATTGTTTTCGTGCTATTTTAATATCTGGGTCACCATTTTTTCCAGGTAGAATGTCGTATTTAATAATATCACATTCTTGAAAATGTTTGATACAAAAAACTGTATATTTTGACACATTAAGTCCTTCTCTTGGTATTTTTCTTAACCATTTTTCCTGTAAAATTTTACCAGTAGGAAATTTGAAGCAAGTAACATAACCTTTTTCGGAATTACCAACGTAATTTGATTTACAATTAGCAACACAACATTTATTAACCATCACATTTCTTTGCTAAATTAAAAGACCATGTATTATAAAAGGTAATAACAATCAAACTGAAATACACTGTACGTTATGAAAGATTGATTAAGAGATTAATTAAGCTTATTTTAAGTTAAAAGCAAAAAATGTTAAATAGGCTACTGATTAAATGGACCACAGTAGTTGCACAAAATGATAATTTTACTAAAGAAGAGAGACTTACTTTTTAAAAATATATAAATCTAGTTGAAAATAACATATGGTTTTGCTGCAAAAGCTTGTCAGGTGACCTTCCCCTTACTGTGAATAAAATGATGCAAATTTGAATCCTGCAAATTCTTGTCATCATTATACACATATATTTGTTATTGATGCTGTAACTCTAGCTTACATTGAAAATACAGCATTGTTGACTATTAAGATGCATGTATGACAAAAAATCAAAAAGTCTTACAATATAAGGCTACTCAAAGAGCAAGACAGACTTATAACAGAAGAGCTAAAATCACCAACTGCAAAGAACCAATGTGATAGTTTGGAACAGTTGTCCTGTCTGCAGTCCTGACAGACTCATTATATTTATATGAAACAAAGTTGAGTTCTTGAGTGAATAAATTAAAAAAAAAAATATGAAAATATCAAAATCGTATTAGTCTTAACATAAATAAACCTCTAATCAAGTTAATTAAACGTTATAAAAAAGCTAGTATAAAATTTAGTTTAGTTATTTTCAGTTTGTTATAAGCTATTTAATAAATCTGGAAAAATTTTTAGCTAAGTTCTATCTTCAAGCACATGTACAGTATATGAACTGATACACAATAAACTGATACACCCATTAAAATCTTTGTTCATGATCTCCTGGTAAAATTTGAGTTAAACTGCTGTTAATTCTTTATTAAAAGGTAAAAACATTAATAAAAACTCAACTTTTCGGTGTACTGTAATTCAGTAAATCTTCATCAAGAGGTTAAATGAAATACGTACAAATATCATCTGTAATAAAACCACAGTGGTCCAAAAAAAAAAGAAATATAATTCTAGTAATATTCTAATAATTTTATTCATTCTAATATTTTCTTCATTCTAATAATTATGCTTTTGATGACAAAATCATTTGTTTTTATCCAACTGCTTAACATAATTTAAAATTTAAAACTTGTTAGATGTCGTTTTAGATCACTAATGTACTTTTATTATTTTATTTTTTATTTTTCACCACTGTGGTTTTATTACAGATGATATTTATATTTCATTTAATCTCCTGATTAAGGTTTACTGAAGCATAGTACACCGAGACGTTGAGTTTTTATTATTGTTTTTAACTTTTAATAAGAAATTAACAGCAGTTTAACTCAAATTTTACCAGAATATCATGAACAAAGATTTTAATGATATATCTGGATAAACCCATTGTTTGTCAGGTGCGCCTACTACAGATAATTCTACTTTATTTATAGCTTAAGTTAAACTTCAGTTGTTCAAGTTTACTGAAATTGCTGTAATTTCAGGTTTAGAGGCAACCTATAACAATATTACTTATTAAATTCTTCTAAAGTAAACTGTCATTGTCAAAGTATCTTTGTTGTAAACCAGCAGTTACCAAACTGCGTTGCTATTCGTCAGCCTTCGTTTGTGACCTCATAACGGAAAAAGTGAATACGCTTCCAGACCTGTAGTTAAAGATGGCCATGGTACAAGGCAAACGACGCAACAGCTGACGTCATGATTATCAATCACGCAGCGAAGATAAAAAAACGCATAATTGTAGTGAAATCAAATCCGAAAACTCCCGCTAAGATTAAAAGCGTTGATTGAAAAGATCAACAAAGCTGCTGTAGTTTCCTCACATTGTGTGTAATTTGAACGATAGTGAACAAATAGACGAGTAGCTTATCACAATTTGTAATTTGTATTGAGCTACCCGTTTATTTGTTCAAAGATAATCAGAATTTAAGACATTTTATTAATGAATTTATGCATCGCAATTTGATCAGTTAAATAAAAATCGTCAATTTGACTTTAATGGAAAAAGGATAATAGATTTTTGTTAAAAGACTTTTAACAAGTTAAGAGGGTTTGTCAATTAATTTGTAAGCAGTTCGTAAAAATCAATTTTTTATTGCTTCTTTTCTTTGGTTGCCATAAGCTGAAATCATAGATCCATTGAAGTTAGTCGTTTAAAGCAACAAGATTTTTCAAAACTTTTCTTGTATTGAAGCTACGTAGGCCTAGTACAAATTCTGTATACAGTAGATTACACAAAAGCGGGCTTTTTTTTATTGATCCTCATTACGTGAAAGTTTTTATACGTTTTTGAAAATAATAAATTGGGAAAAATACTTTTTAAAAACACAAGCACTATTTGGATTAAAATTGCTTTAAATCAATATTGTAACGTTGAACTATTACAAAACGACCAAAAATGTTATAAAAATGACGGACATACTTATTGGTGCTTGGGTTTCCCAAATACTGAACGGTTTATTTTCAAGATGGCAAAACATCCCGGAAAAGTTTAATGTAACTTTTTACAAAACATTTGTATTTTTGTGCATTTTTTCCAAAACAAAATATTTTGAAAACGTGTTTCAAAAATGATTTGTATGCTTTGTTATTTCAGATATGCGTCTTGAGCGACGTAGGAGAAATGCGATTGACGACATTGTGAAAAGAATAATGCCGTTTATTTTTATTAAATGACGTTGCCGTGCAATTCAATTTTGTTGGACGTCACAGCAAAAGGGAATTTGGGGCAACCAAACTGTTTAAAATTATATTCGATTAGTTCTATTTATGTAAGCGTTTGTTTATTTATAGCTAGTAAGTTTACAGGCAACGTCCTTTCCAAATGTTTGCTGTAAATGTGGGCAGAAATTGTTCTGTAGAAACTTTTTTTGTTAAATATGTGCCAATACAAAAAACTACAATATATTGCAAAACTAATTTGACGTTGATATCAAGTGAGGATTTTTTTTTGCTTTATTTAATATATACAGGCTAATTGTCTAATTATATTTACCTTTCTTATATTCCATTAATTCAAACAAAGCGCTGATCGTACATTATCCATATTTTGTACAAACCTAACTATCACAAACAAGCCAGTCGGAATAACTGCTTGTTATATAAGTTATGTTTGATTACCGTTTTTTTAATAAAAATTCATATTAGAAGACCTATGGCGTAATATCAACTCCTTCCAAAATAAAAAGATTTAAAGAAAAACTACTTTTTAAAATTAAATATATTGCCCTTAAAATGATTTTGAAAAAAATTCTGTTAATTTCTGATATTTAAAACGCCAATATAGCATTAATACTATGATGGTTAACAATTAGGCGTTCATGTTAAAAGAGCAACCTTTTTTTAAAATAAATATTTAAAAGTTTTATTCTCCTTTTTAGCTTTTCAGAGCAAACATAGAAAAAAAATTCATATCATATTAAAAGCAATATAATCCAGTTCTAGATAATAAAAAAAAATTATTCCCTTCCCCCCTTAAAATTAAGCTCTCTCAAAAACCTTTTATAACCTTTTTTCAGCTCTCTTTAACACAAAGTCATTTTTTACAATACGAAAATTGATATCAAATAAATATAAATTTTTTTAAAAAAAGGACCAATGTTTTTGCTTCTATCAATTTACCAAGTAACAATCTATGCCTAAAAACTCCCCCAAAAAATATATGTATGTCAAGTTTTTTCAATCATATAAAATTTGAAGTGTATTATGTTTGCATATTCTTTCCGTGCCCAATATTTGACTTTAAAGCAATAAAAAGATCTATAATTGTACTTTATAATTGCTTTAGCATCGTGTTTTATGAATGGGAACTTGTTTCACCAATCAAAAAATAAAATAAAAAATAAGAAAATCAAATACAAAAAAAAACAGTCCTACAAAGCAATTAAAAGATGGCACAAAAAAATAGACGGAGATACATTTTTTTGATAAAATTTCAATAAGAAAGGTAAAATTGTTTTTTACTTGCGTTATTGTTTCCGAAATTCGACAAATTTATTGGATAAAACAGAAAATCCTAAAAATGCTTTTAAAAAATATAAAAGATTTAGTGGGTTTTCTTATTCAAATAAAGTCGTCTATTACTTCAAAACAATAGAGCAAGCGCGCTTTAACAAAGTTTGTGGTTTTAACTTGGATACTAAAGAGGGTAAATTGAAAAAAAAAAAAATTTAAAGTAAAGACTAAAAATAATCATTATAACCTAATTCTGCTTCGCCAACTAACAAAGACTTTTTTTCATCTTAACTTTAATTTTACATGTACCCGTGGCCGCGATAAACTTACAAATAAAAAAGGACTCACAATGGGTAAAAAGTAAAACAAGCCTGCTGTAAAATAAAGATTTTAAAAAATTGTGTAAAGTATCGTTGCGACCTCGCGAAACAAACTTGGCAATTTTCCCGAGTAGCGATCCCAGGTTAAGAAACGCCAATCAACTAACTGATCGAGTCTTTCAACCAATCAACGTTTCGTCAAAAAATTTAAACCATGACAGATTTTAATTTGTCGTATTTTTCTCATGATTTGTCGGACAAAAATTTAATGAAATGTTATTATTTTTTTCTAACTTAAAAATTATAGCAAGCAAAATCCAACATTTCATTTAGTTTGTAAAATTTTTTAATTAAAAAGCTGAACGTTTTCGACTATCATCAGTCCTTATCAAAGTATCTAAAATTGTTTAAAATCGTCTAAAAATTTTTAACCATAAACGACAATTACAATCAATTAAAATACATGTATATAAAAAACAACAATTTTCTCAAGTTTATGCTGTCACTGTTATTACTAATTCAATTTATAGGCAATGATAATTACACAAAACAAGATCAGAATTCACAGAGAAAAAAAGGAGAAAAAAGAGAAAAAAGAGAAAAAAAATAATGCAAATCACATGACTAAATTAGAAGAGTTGTAGTAAGAAAGACGAGCCATTTTCATACAGTTGTTTATTTAATTTAGGTTGATGTTTTTTAATTAGTAACGCTTCGTGAATTTTACAGTCGTAATCTGAGGAACATTTCTTTATAACACTAAAACGATGTATTAAGCTATCCATATCTTTTTTATTACACAAATTGCATTCAATAGTATGATCTTTTATTTTGCTTTTGACCGATGAGCCTAAATTTAAGTGTTCCTTTGCTCTTGTTACCACATGACGTGTTGACTTACCGATGTAAGTCAGACCCGCATCACACGGGCACGAAAAGCGATAAACAACATTCGATAACAAAAGCGCGGGTGTGTTAGATTTTAAATTGAAATAGTTTCCAACTTTGCAAGTTTTATATATAGGTGTTAAGTGCACGACAGAGAATTTCCAAATAAGTTTCGAAATGTCTTTAAGCGAATATGTGAGACTGTTTCCCCACATATGGAATTTCAACTGTAATGGTCTCTTTTTCTTTTTTATTGGTAGGTTGCGTCTGATTTAAATTTGTTTGTCCACTATTCATAAATTGGTAAAAAACTTTATCGAAAAAATAATTTGGGTATCCATTATTACAGAACATTGATCTTAATTTTTCTACTTCATTTTTGAATAGATGGCAATTGGAACAAATATTTTAGGCACGATTTAGCATACAGCTAATTAAGTTTGATTTCCACTTTAACTGGAAAATTGCTTCGAAATTCAGAAAAACACCAAATCCACGATTGTAAATTATTATTGTGTATTTTAAGTTCCATGTCTAAAAAGGGGAGAGTATTAGTAGACTTTTCCATTGTAAATTGCAAGTTTTTATGTTGTGAATTTAATCTATCTAAAAATTTCATACTGTCTGCTTCGTTGTTAAATATTGCAAAAATGTCATCTACATATCTAAAATAGACTTTTGGGGCGGAATTAGTTGCTGTTGTAAAAGGCGGGTTTCCGTTTCAGCCAGAAAAAAGTTAGCTATAGTAGGACCAAGTGGTAAACCCATCGAAACAACATCAATTTGCTGATATAATTTGTCTTGGTATAAAAATATTCCTTTGGTTGCTAAATTTAATAATTTTTTAAAGATTTTCTTTTTTATTGGTAGGTGCAAAAATATTTGTTCCGATTCCGATTGGAAAAAGAAACGAAATTGAAAAGTGCCTTGAAGTGGATTATTGCCAAGCACTCCTTTTCAAGTGTGGAGTCCTTCGTCTCCGCATTCGTCAGCTTCTTGCTTGCGTACGCGACGGGGTGGAGTTTTCCCTCGTGTTCCTGCATCAAAACAGCTCCAATTCCGCTGTTGGATGCATCCGTGCGTAGAGAGAAGTCCAGCGAATGATCGGGCAGTCTCAATATAGGCCGCTTTAGGAGAGCCTCTCTCAGGGTGTTGAAAGCTTTCTCCTGAGCCTCACCCCATTCGACAAAGTTCGGCTGCCCATTCTTCGTTCGCGCAATCTTGTCCAGATTGTCATCGTTTGGCCTAATCCAGTCATACCCAACATTGTGACCTAAGAATTCGACAGTAGACGCCCCAAAAATACATTTCGAGGGACGAGCAGTGAGATTGGCCTCACTTAAGTCTTTTCAACAATTCTTTCAAAGTTCGCAGGTGTGTCTCCCAATTGCTGGAGAACACAATTAAATCATCAATATAGCTTTCAACGCCGGACATGCCTGAAAGCACTTCTCTCATACTATGAACAAGTGCTGCACCGGAGTTCTTCATGCCAAAAGCCATTTGGAGAAATTTATACGTCCCGTCCAGTGTCACAAACGCAGTCTTGAATGCATCTCCTTCTGCCACAAGTATCTGCCAATACCCTTTACTGAGATCGATCTTTGGGAAGAATTTTGACTTCCCCAACTGTTGGAAAAGATCCTCCGATATCTTCGTTGGCTCCGGATCCGAAATCGTCACTTTATTCAATTTTCTGTAGTCGACGCAAATGCGATTCGAACCATCCTTCTTCTTCACAATAACTACCGGTGAAGCATACGGCGATGATGACTTTCTGATGACCCCCATATCTAACATCTCCCTTATTTCGTCTTTCAGTTCCTGCGGCAGCGCATATGGTAAAGGACAATTGTTGAATTTTGAGTTGTGATAAAAGTAATAGTTTGTTGTTGAAGTTTAATTTAATTTATGTGTTTATGCTGTGTTTTATTTAGATGCCCGTAACTTTTTAGTTAATTAAACGCAAACAAATGTGAAATGTAAATATCATTACACCAATTATTATATATTTTGTTGTGATTTTTAAATTGTATGGTTAAAAGCTGAACAAACATTCAGTTTTTATGGGTTGATACTAAATGTATCAACTAACCTGCTACTGTATCAATTGACCTGCAAGGGTGTATCAACACATAACGTTTTTTTTTTACTTAAAGAGATAACAAAGATTACGTAAATTCGTTTTGTTTTAATGTATAAACCTATATTGCATATTTTGTTTTTCTAATTGCAAAACAGAAGCAAGATTGTACGCACAAAAAACTTTTTATAGTCTCGTCATGAAAATGCTTTTCAGGTTCTTAATTAAATTTTTATTTTACTTAAGTGCACAAACAAGAGACAAATATAAGGAGTCATATATAATCAGATGTGGAAACACGACACTTCAACGTTTAAAACTCAAGTTTTTATTTGTGTTTAGATTGTTTGTTTTAAATGTGATATTCTTAATATCAAAAAATGCTTATGACAAAGACTTGGTTCATTTTGTTTCATATCTCTGTTTATTTACCTAACTGGCAAAAACGTGTCCGAGGTGCTATACATATAGCAAATTTCAAGCTATTACCACGACCTATTTGCGGAGATGCCAAAATATTGCTCTAAAATTAAAATTTACTTTTTTTATTTTTTTTACTTAAAATTTGTTTTTCTACTTTAGTAACGTTATGCCTGTTATCTTATGACAACGTTCAGGTTTCCGGATTTCATGACAAGATTAAATTGTTCTTGGAATAGCAATGAGTAAATTTTGAGTCTCTTGAAATTAACACGCCATAATGCGAGGAAGCAGAATCGGAGACGAATTTCTATTTCTTCCGAATTAATTTTCAAGCTCCGGTTTCCCTAAAATAATAAAACAAGCTCACATTTACTTAAAATAATCTTTACTTTCTAAAAAATTTTCAAACTAAATGTTAATAAATATTATTTTTGTTTTTTAATTGAATCAGATTTTACCCTTTCAAAAATAATGTTCAATAAACATTAGTAGGTTTTGTTTTTTAAAGCTAGGTGAAACTTCTTCCTCGTAAATCCTATTACTTCCCGTTGAGTTTTGCTGACCATAGATTTGCATGTTATTGACCTTTTACATAAACCTTTCTAAACCAATATTTCACACTGAGAAAGCCCGCTGTTGTGGTTGGCTTCCGTTTTATTTATAATCTCATCTTATTAACTTCGATCATCTTTCAATTTCGCTTCAAACCATTTTGATACAGAATCTTTATTAAAAAAAAGTATGAAATGTTCATTTGCATTGTATAAACAAAATAATTTGCTAATCTTTAAACTGATTATATTTTTTACATAAGTTAAAAGGAATTGGTGTCAATAAGAGTTTAGATTACATTGAGTATAAGTCAGACTTTGTTATGTGCTATTAATATAAACACATAGCTTTTTAAGAAATAGATGGTTTAAAGCTTTTCAATCAAGTGGCCGGGTATAGATATTTTTGGACCTCCTCGCGCCAAAGCTGGAGACTAAAAAAAAACAAAGATCTTTACTTCGATTCGATCTCTAATTTCGCTATTTTTCTCCCAAAATCATAGCGATTTCTAAAAAAAAAAAAAAAAAAAAAGAAAAAAAGGTATTCTCTTCGATTCGACCTCTGATTTCCCTATTTTTCTCCAAAAATTGTAGTGATCTCTAAAAATAAAAAATAGGTCTTCACTTCGATTCGATCTCTGATTTCACTATTTTTCTTCCAAAATTCCCGACATAATTCTATCCGACTGTGGCTCAGAAGGAGTGCATATATTTTTTAAAAGAGCTCGGCGGGCCGGATAAAAAGTCTTCGTGGGCTGTAGTTTGGGGACCACTGGTTTACAGTTTGGTAAAAACTTATGCATATTTTAAAAGTTGTTTTACAGTGAGAGTTTTTGCTTATGTATTTGTCTTAAGAGTTTATGTTTAGTTGAGCTTTTCAAAAGTAAATTATCAAGAACGCTGCAACTAATCTAACAAAACAAAATAATTTCATATAAATAACAGTTTTAAAGCCTTAAAATAGAGTTATGTGATATTTACATAAGAGCTTTACTTAGCAAAGTCAATAGTTATCACTTTAAAACCAGACACTGATCTAATTTTAAGGTTGATTAATTTTTGATATTAGAAATGCCATCGCTTATATTTGCATTTTAACCGAGTTTATATTAAGCTCTTTTAAGTATCAAGTTGTAACTAAATGCAAGACCTATTTACTTGGATAATTTCGACAGTGCAGGAACGCACTTCATCAAGCGATTAATTTTACGAGCAGCATCCAGACAAATACTTAATTTTTCTGACACAACGCTTCTTAACAAAATAAAGATAATAGCTGTTGCTTTAGCTTTGCTATGAGTTATGATAATAAAATAGTTTTTTGATTGATGCGAATAGAAAAAACAATTCGATTCTTCTGAGTAAAAATGAAAATAAGCTTACAAATGTTTTTCTATTTTCAGACCTTTATCAGTGAGCGCTAAGCAAAACAAAAAAAATCAATAAAACAAAAAAAGAATAATCTTTTCCACGCTCGTACTGAAAACGGGTCTTAAGTTAGTAATTTTTAATATAAAACCTGTTATTCATATGTAAATGAGAATAGGTTTTCATATTTTTTGTATATTTAGAAATCTCATAATTTGCTGTTTTGTAACTTTGTTTTTGATAGATGAATATAAAACACATCCCCAAAAATAAGCCCTAGAGTCATATTTTTGAGTGAAAATTAATACAAGCCCTGTCTTATTTTCGGGAAAACCAGGTATGTTTTTTTGCATTACAGTAATTAAAAATTGACTTTTATAATCTCTTCCAAAGATTACAAAAGCTGATTCAATAAACTGATTGAATAACAATGAATATAGCCTACGTTACTGTAAAGAGCAACAAAAATTCGGACTTTGAAATTCTTGATAATTTGTGCATTAAATCCATATGCTTTTCTGATGCATTTGTAAAACAAAAAATATTACACATTGATTGTTGCATGTGTTCGTCATAAAATTTGATAAAAGTTAAACTTACCAAAATGTTAAAACAAAGTTGTAGAAGTTGACGCTAATTTTTAATATTAAAATACCATAAATAAAATCAAATAAATAATTTCAAGTTTAAATAAAGTTAGACAAAATTCTGTAAGTAATTTTATGAAATTTTTATAACTTTAATTCGCTTTCCATTTCATCAACAAAAGTTCGTATATCACACATTCTTTAATTAATAATGGAAATTACCTCCTTGAAAATTAGTTTTAAAAAAATTAACAAAAATTTTCGGAGGAGTTTATAAATTTTACAATTTATATTTAAGTTTATTTTAAAGTTGTTCTTTAGAATCCAGTCCGACAGAAATCGGGCATTTGAATTTTGTCGTTGCATTGCATAGTCGTTGCAGCTAGACGAAAATACCGGTTGATAATTCCTAGAAAAGTTGAAATTTTACTGAATCACGAGCTTTAGTAATATCACGCGACGAATTGATTAGCATATCAACCTGGTATAAATATTACAAACTTTTCAGTAGACTCAGTTCAAAACATTCTTTACTGTTTAAAAATAGTCCTTGCAAACAACTGCAAAGAAGATGGCCGCATCGACGCTGACAATAGCAATCAGTTTTGTATGTGTCTTAGAATTGGCGCTTGCAGGCTACCCAAGTAAGATTTTTTTAAATAACTTATTTTAATATTTGAGTTTATAGAAATAAAAACAAATAATTTTGTTTGTTCACTTTGAAACCTTGTTGTTGGTATTATATGGTTATCAATCAGAGAAAATGTTATTGTTTATTCCTGCCCATTACAGCTAACAAAATTGTTATTTTAGCGTTCGTAATCTTCAAATTGATTGAATATCCGTTCTTAGTCAAGGAATTTAAATGGTTAAATTTGTTTTTACCCAGTTGATTTAAACCGTACTGGTTCCCTGCACAAAACCTTACAGTCAAAGAAGTGGAAAGTGATTTTTAGCTGCTTTAAATAAAAACATTAATTTTTTTCACAGACATCAACCGATGCCAAATAAAACCTTTTCCTTGTGACGTCAACGCCATATGCCGGGGAACCGGCACCAACGTGTTCAGCTGCAGATGTAAGGACGGTTATGTGGGGAATGGTTTTACTTGCACAGGTACACCAGTGCTTCTTTGTTCATAGTGGTTACAAGATAAGGTCTAATAATTAATTTTTTGATAAAAAAAATGCTATAAATAATAAGTTTAATGTAGGAAACTCTGATTTGAGTCTTTAGTGTTTTTGTCTCGGCCGCAAGAATCTTTTAAAATAACTCTTTCAACATGCAACAAACTGGATTCGAACGTTTGTGCCATGGACTATCTGTCTCTCGTCCACGCTAAATGCACACAAATATCGTTCAGTTGCCGCCTCCCAATTTATTACCACTGCTCTATGTTATTTTCAATTATTGTTTGTTCTTTTTGATGCAAATAAAAACAAACTTTAACTATTACTAAAAATACACTAATATTTTGTGAAAAAAACGATTAAACAAATACGTAATATAAGTACTGTTTTGTTTTATTAAATCTTTATCAATAGGGGAAGTTTTTTTAATTTTAAAAAGATAATTAATCAAAGCAACAACACAAATTAAAAATATCAAAAACTCCGGGAATATTTTTAAAAAAAGATGACATAATTGTTAAATAAGAGTGATTGTGACTGAATAGACCATTCATAGTACATCTTATCATTTTGTACCCGGGAGGCAATTCGCAGAACCTACGGTGCAGCCATTTTATTTTCATGGCAATTTATCAATTGAATTATTTCACCCACATCAATATCATTACTGCTCATCGCGTCACGCTGTTCAAATTAAGGGAATTCCCCGTGTGACGTCATTTTCGACTACACGTGTTTAATATTATATACCAAAACTGAAAAGCGGGCGCCGTACGTGATTGAAATTGTGATCGCGCGTGAACGCTTGGTTGTGTTTTTAGTTCAAGATCCATGTAACGGATGTCATCAATACGCCACTTGCCAACTGGTCTACACCAATATCAAAACACTCAAATATTCGTGCGTATGCAAACCGGGCACAATAGGAAATGGAAAGTTTTGTAAAAGTGAGTGTTTTAAGTAATTTTTTTCTGGCAAGAAATTGACCTGTTCCTAAAAATACTTGTGAGCAATTTTTTATAACAAATCACTGTAGAAAAATCTTTATTAAAAAACAAAAAGCAAAATTATCTTATTTTGAAAAGTAAATACAATCGTTTTTTGCAATGTGTGATCATTTCGTACGACAAAAAAGCTTTTAAAAAGTTTTTATTTTAACACGAGTCTGAAAAAACTATTGCAACTGCAATTTTCGCCACGAGCACGCAATAAATGTTTCGAATTCTTATTCGTGTTAATTTGCAGTGATCTTTCTGCAGGCTAAACTGTAAAACGGCAAATCTTTGTTAAATTCTTCTTGCTTTTAATTTCTTTGATCCACAAAATATTTTTTATGTTTTTAAATAAATGTAATGACATGCCTTCAAGTTACCTTTTTGTTCTTTTTTATTTAGGTATCAGCCCTTGCAAGAATTACAAATGCCCAGCCTATTCTGAATGTGTAGCCAATGAATCCCACGCTACTTGCAAATGCATCGACGGATATGTTAGAAAGGGTTTCCGTTGCGCAAGTATGTCAAATAGAAATTTATTCGATTCGTTTTAAAGCTTTGCGATTTTAAATGTGTCTTTCATTGTTTAGTTTTTCAAAGGTATATTTAAGCAAATAACGTCTGTGTTGTGCTACCAATTCGATTGTTTCATGTTGCACAAAAGCGTTTAATTGTTTAAAAAATCATCAAACATTGTTATTTTATTTCGATTTCCAAACAACAATTAAAGTTTTTGCTAACAATATGATTGTTGGTATAAAAATAACAACTATCGAGTTAAATTACTTGATGTTTTGTGTAAACGCCGATCCTTGTCATAATCAAACGTGTCACAAAAACGCGACATTCTCGAAAGCTTTGTTTGGATACACACACGTATGTAAATGCCAGACTGGATACAGAAGAAACAGAAAGAATTGCATTGGTTAGTATTACTTGCACTAAGCTTGCCATTTCTTACAAACTCGAATGAAAACTCGGAAAAACGATTTGTGACATTTCATCACGCATATCTGTTGTTTAGCATACGATCCTTGTCAAAACAACAAATGCCACCCGAGCGCTACTTACATTTCTTCCGGTAATTCTTACGAGTGCAGATGCAGATCCGGATACGATGTTCAGGGACACACATGCGTCACTAAGTGACTGTTAAAATTAAGAATTTTTTATAAGAAAAAAGTTCGAATTTAAACCATTATAAGCGTGAAATTTATGAATTATTTTGAAAAAACTTTTTCATTGTTTTGTTTGGCAGGAGTACGACAATTACGCCGCAACTGGTAAAAGCCCAGACAGCAATGAAACGAAAAATATTAGCAAGAGATTTCTTATGTCTCTGTATATCATGAAGTTATATTATTGAAGTAATTCACAGAATTACAAAAACAAAAATATGTTTTTCGTAGAAAAACTTGAAAAGAAAAAAAAGTATCATATTCTTGAACAAAATAAACTGCTGATTATTGCTTTTTTTGTGTTTTTGCTCAAAATGTTTATACTATAATTTCGTGTAATTGCAAATTCTTACTAGTTATGTACAAAATACTCGTATATAACAACTCGTTGCTTAAAAATTGAAATAAATCGATTATATCAATAAAAATTCCATCTTGTTGTATTAGACCAGGGTTTCTCAAACTGAGAGTAGCGTAAAAAATTTTTGGGGTCGCGAAACAAATTGGTGTTTTGTGCTTTGTGCCGCGAAACTTTGAGAATCCCAGTAGTGTCACGAAGCATTTTGAAAAATTTAGTCTAGTGATGTCCAACCTGAGGCGGTTATTGTACATGTAATCGACAAAACAGAGAATTTGGGTCAAAAACAGACAATTCAGAGCTTGATTCTGAGTGAAGACCTTTTTTTTAGACAACACTTGAATTTGGGAACGAAAATAGATAAAACGAAGTTTGACACCATTTTCTTTTTTTTAGAAAACACCTGAAATTTGGAAGGAAAATAGAGAAATCGGAGCTTGATTTCGAATGAAGACCTTTTTTTCTTTTTTTTTTAGAGAACATTTGGGGACAAAAATCAAGAAATCTCGTCTAAATACTCCACGAACTTCGAAGAAGTTCCAAAATTTGCTGCAGGTTTAAAACGGCTCGCAGAACAAAAAGTTGGAGAAGTCTTGTATTAGATAATAAAGCCTATCAAAAGTTTGACTGCAATTTTGGTCAATTTTTTACAAAATTTTTATAAATGTTGCAAACATTAACTAAAGAACTCGAATAAAGAAAAACTAGTTACCTACTGTATACAATATTTGCCAACATGTTATGTACAGTATGTAAAAAGTTTTTTCTAGTACAAAACTTTAAAATAGCTCTTAAAACCAAGTGTTTCATTTAAAATTTTTTGTTAAATGAGTAGCCTTAAAAAAAAGCTGTTTTGAAAAACTCCAACATTTTCGTCTAGCTCTCTTCAGGAGATTTTACTAAAATGAATTGAAGAGCTGAATGTAGTATTCGAAAAGTTTTAAAAGACTGATTCCGATTGGCTGAAAATTAAGGTTAGTAACAGTTATAATAATTAAAAGTATTTAATAAAGTAAAACGACGTTTTGTCGATGTAAAAATTATTTGGCAAAAAAAAAACAAAAGTAGGCTATACAAGTTTTGTGTTAAAATTTGGAACTAAAAAGATTTTTTTTCACTTATACTAATAATTTATGTTTGTAAACAAACTCTTTCTGTCTACACAAATGTTTTACCAAGAATGATAAAAAATGATTCTAAGACTGATAAACGAAAATCGGATCGTGCTTTAGAAAGAATAAAAAATTGTTTGTCCTAGTAGTGAGATGCACATTTTTGGTTGTGTAACAAATGATTTTTAATCGCCGAGTCACAAGGAGGTATAGAATTAGCTGATTTAACTTGGCGTTCTGGTTGTTTTTGTTTTTGATCGGTTCTGTTTCGAATAGACTTCGGCACATGCTGGCGGATTTTGTCCTGCAAAGGTTGGGACGTTCGATCCACGTACCGACATTGCAGGTAAAATTCGTCTGGTAAAAAAGACCACTCGTGGTTGGACTGCTCCAAAGCAATGACTAATAAATGATTTTATTTTTCTATCCAGTTTCAGGGAATTTTCGCCAGACCAAGGTAATTTTAAATAGACAGATCGTTTTTTGGATCTTCATTTGCGCTTTGTTGGAAACGTAAAAGTTTTTTGGAAATTCTTGAATCAATAATCAATTCTGGATAACCATTTTCTACGAGAGTAAAGCGATTATTGTCTAATTCGTGTTTTAGGGTAGATTTAGAGCAAATTTTTAAGACTCGATGTGTTAAAGCGTAAATAAGATTTGTTTTACGTTGTTTTGGTCCAAACGAATTCCAATGAATATATAGACCTGTGAAAGTGAGCTTTCGATAGACTGAAGTAATGAATTTATTATTAAATTTAGTAACAATACATCCAAAAAGGCATAGAACAATTACTTTCAATTTTATTGATCAGTTTAAGGAAGGGTAAAGAAAGTTAAAAAAAAGTTTAAAAGTTTTTGGAAGTCAGTTTCTTTGTGAAAAAGAGAAAAGTGTGATCAACGTAACGACAGTAAACGATAGGTTTTGAGATTTCATTGAAAAGCTTTGATTCATAATAGCCAACAACTATATTTGCCAGAGCGGGACCAAGGGGACTACCCATAGAAACTCCATCAATTTGCCTGTACATAATGTTATTAAAGCTAAATTCAACTACAGCAGTTGCAGTTTTTATCAGTTCAATAAAAGTATGTTTAGGAATAACTGGAGTAGGCAGGTGACCGTCATAAAGTGTTTCAGTATGAATTCAATGGTTTCTGCTAAAAGTACGTTAATAAATAAACTGCAAATATCAAATAAACAAAGAATTGAATCATTAGAATTTACTTCGAGTTGTTGTATCATTTTAGCGAAAGAAAAAGAATCACTAATGCAATTAGTTAAGTAAAGCTCTAATACGGGTTGTAATAAGGCAACGAGAAATTTAGCAAGTTTATGTTGAGTAGATCCAATCATCGAAAGAATCTGAGGCAAGGCACACAAGCCACAGCAAAGCACATTTTTACATCAAAACTTGCATACTTTTGTTTCTTTTTTTGCCAAATAATTTTTAATTCGACAAATCGTGGTTTTACTTTATTAAATATTTTCTTAAAAACTCCCTTCTGTTTGGTAAAATTCTTACCAGTAACAACAATAATTTATTTGCTTACAATAACTATACGAGCAAAATGAGTTTTTTACGAAAACTAATTTTTCCTGCCATAGTTGGCAACAGTATTTTTACAGTTTTTCATTTCTCTCTCTCTCTCTCTCTCTCTCTTAATGCAAAAAAAAGATTTCTAATAATTGCCAGCAACGTCTCGTAACATAATAATAATAATAATAATAATAATAATAAACAATTTTCTATCCCGCTCAGGCAAATATTTACTTCAAAGTGGTTGGATCAGAGCGGTAGTGGAATTATAAGTGTCAATAAAATAAATACTAGTTCAGATTTGGCAGATACAAATAAAGACAGAAAACATGCAAAACATCAAAACTATAAATGTACAAACATATACAAAAGAAAGAAAACAAAACATAAAAGTAAATATATACAAACTAAAGCTACAGTATTATTAACATTCAATAAATATTACCTTATTTAAATACAATAGGTTATTTATGATTCTGATAAAAATTGTTCAAAAAAGAAAGTTTTAAGTTTAGTTTTAAAAACGGATTTTAATTTACAACTTCTAATATCATATGGAAGTTTATTCCAACAGCAGGGAGCATATTGACTAAAACATCTACTGTGGTATCTGGTTTTTTTTCCGAAATCAGATGGAATTACTAACAAAAATGGATCTTTGGTTTTTCTAGGATTGACATTTGTGTTACAATTTATTGGAGACAGTGGTGCATTCCATGATAACAGCATTTGTAAATATTGAGGAGCAATATCATTCAAACAATTAAACACAGTGAGGCAAATTTTGTAATCTATTCTAAATTTTAAAGGCAATATGTGAGCTTTTATGTAATATGGTGTGATGTGTTGACTGTAACGTACATTATATACAAAACGTAAAGCACTATTTATTACACAGTCTAAATGTCGCAGTAAGGATTTTGGAAGATTAACAAATAACGAGTTACAATAATCAATTTTAGAAAATATTATTTGTTTTACAAGGAGTAATTTAACATCATCATTTAAAAAATTTGCAATATGTTTCCAGGATTTAAGTTGTCTAATACAATATTGTTTGACATACATGATATGCTTATGCATTGTTAGTTGAGGGTCAAGTCGAATACCTAAGCTTTTTACTTCACTAATGCTTGTCCAATCATTTTGCTTTATTTCTCCTCTTTTTGTTGCAATTGTGAAACAGTTTTGGCTTAGTTTAAATTTCTTGAAAACAGATGGTTTTGAAAATAACACTAATTTTGTTTTGTCTTCATTTAGTTTTAGGTAATTTGTAGAAAACCATTCTTTCATTTCATTAATGCATTCAGCAACTTTGTTACATAACATTGTACACAAATATTGATCATCTGGATTAAAGCTAATATATAATTGAGTATCATCAGCATACAATTGAATATTTAAATTAAAATTATGAGCAATATGTTGTAGATGTTTTGTATATAAAATGAATAATATAGGTCCAAGTATGGATCCTTGTGGAACACCATACAACATAGAATCAGGGTCTGAAAAACTGTCATTTATATTGACTGAAAAGGAACGATGATTTAAGTACGAAGATAACCAATTAAGTACAAGTTTGTCTATGCCATATGAATTTTTAAGAGTTTTTAGCAGGAGTTCATGATCGATTGTATCAAATGCAGCTGACATGTCAAGCAAAAGTACCAAAACAATTTTTCCATTATCAATTTCTTTAAAGATATTATTAAACATGCATATGTTTAATGTTTCACAGCTATGAAATTGACGATATCCTGATTGACTGTTACAGTAAAGTTTATTGTCCACTAAGAAGTTATTCAGTTGCACCAATACTGCTTTTTCCAATAATTTTGACAAGAAAGAGATGTTAGAAATAGGTCTATAATTAAGCAGTTCATTAGGATCACTATGAAAATTTTTAATAATTGGTTTTACAACAGATTGTTTTAATGTTGAAGGAAAAATACCAGTACTTAAGGATTTGTTAATAATGGAAAGTAGTATAGGAGCTAGTTCATTTAAACATTCTAATAACAACCATGTTGGTATGGGGTCTAGTATTGAAAATTTATAATTTATAGATTTAAAAAGTATCTTTAAATCATCAGTATCTAATGTCTTAAAAACTGTCATAGGTTCACCAGTATACATACATGAAGAACAAGGCTCACATTTGTTTTCTTTGGTTAGTTCTTTTCTTTCTTCATCAATATTTTTTCTTATTTTAATAATTTTATCTTTAAAAAAATGTTGGAACTTGGTTGCACATATAAAATTGTCATTTTCATCTGGTAGAGTAGTAGGTTTGTCTCCAAGAAGCTTACGAATTTTTGAAAACAGCATTCTTAAATTGCCTTTTGCTTGTGTGATAGAGTTGGAGTGAAATTTTTGTCTCTTTTTTTGGATTGTCTGTCTGTACAGTTTCTGAAAATATTTGTACTCAGCTTTATGAATGACTGACTGAGTCTTTCTCCATTTTCGTTCTGTTTTTCTACAATGTTTTAATAGGTTTGTTAGTTCTGAATCAAACCATTTATCTTTTTTATTTTTATAAGGTTTTTTAATTAATAATGGACTGTGTTTATTTAACAGATGCAGAAGTTCATAGTGGTATTTGTTTGTTAATTCATCTAGGCTTATTTCAGTTAAATCAATTTTTAGTAAATAAGAATTCAAGAGGTCCTGTTTGAAATTCACTAAATTTAAAGTTTTATAGTTTCGATAAAAAGTATTATCTTCTTGGATTTTGAAGTCATTTACACCAATTATGTCAAAACATACTTGAAAGTGATCGGATGGAATCCTTTGGTCAAAAATTCTTATGTTGTTAATATTCACTGGCATATCTTCACTAACAATAATTAAATCTAAAGTTCCACCATGTATATGAGTTTTAGTTGCATGGGGGACTTTTTGACAATATCCATATTCTTTAAGAAGATTAGTAAATTCCATGGTGTAAGAATTATTTTTTCTTTCAACATGAATGTTAAAATCACCAATTAGACATGAATACCCAGGTTTAGAAACTAAACTATCCATGTAAGAATCAAACTCCTTCAAGAATTGGGTCAAAGTACATCTATGTGTGGATGAATATGGGGGTCTATAAATATTGCAAAATCTAATTAAACCTATATTGGTTTTTAAACTCATTTCTAATACTTCAAAAGATTTGTATTTTAGAGCTAAACTGTTTAAATAACCTTTATGTGTTTTTAAATTGTAATCAGGACGATATATAACAGCTAATCCTCCATGTTGTCTGCCATTTTTTCTTGGAAAAGAAAATATTTTAAAGCCAAATTCTGTAATTTCTTTCAATAATGGACTATCATTATCCTTTATGAAGGTTTCTTGTAAAAAGCAAAGATCTATTTTGTGGTTTACAATACTTTCCATGATTGAATAAACTTTGTTTCTTAAAGATTGACAATTTAGTGTACTAATTTTAATATTTTTAATTAAAGGCTGTTTTGATTGGTTTGCTGTTTCCTCTTTTTCGTTTTTATTATTTCTTGAGCCCAAGGAGGTCCTCGGACTAAAAAAATATAGTCTTTTTCAATACTCTTTAATGATGGATTTTGTTGAAGCTCAATTTTTTTTTGTCGAGCTTCTTCAATTCTTTGTTTAGTTAAATTTCCTTCATTTTCAGTCATGTCATGATTGATACTGATGTGTTTAAACTTTTCATCATTTTTAAGTTTGTACAGTTTTCTAAATAACTTCTTTTTTGCTTTTTCTGTGTTTACCCTGATCCGAATTGGTCGATTTACATTTTCTTTTTTTCTTCCAAATCTTTGTATTTTAGTAATTTCATTTTCATCTTCTAATATGCTTTCATCAACATAATTGCATAATTCTTTAATCAAGTTTTGATCTGAAATTTTTAGTTTTTCATGGGTAATGGTTGAAGGTTCAGGAACATTAAATATTATAATATTCTTTTTTCTTTCTTCCAAATTTTTTTGTTCTTTATTATTTTCTGTAAGTGCTTCTTTTATAATATTTTTAGTCAGAGGCACATTCGGTATGGACTGCTCTTTTACAATGTCAGCAAATGATATTTTCGTGTTTTGTTTTGATGGCATAATTTCATGATACAGAGCTTGAGTGATTTCAGGAATAAAGTCAATTATTCCTTTTTTAACTTCTGTTTGGAGTTGATTAAGTGAAAACTGTTGTAGTTCACAATCATCAACCTTAAATTTATTTTGTAGATTATCTATTGTGCACTTAGGACAAATCCACGTACATTTCTTCATGGTTGTAGAAGTTACTCCTTTTAAACCAGCACATTCAGTATGCCACCAAGGACATAATCAAGATTTTTGAGTGCATTTAGTCATAAATGACCCATCTTTGGTAGTTTCATTACAAATACAAGAGTTTGTATCAAAGTTAACACCAGGTTTCAATTTTACCATTATTATAAATAATTTAAAAAAAACAAACTTACTTATTCAAATAAAATTTAATCAAACCTTATAAGTACCCTCCTTTAAATCTTTAATTGGCTTTCTGACGTAATAAAATTAAATACATTATTTGATTGAAGTACTCTGATTGCTTGAAGATTAGGTGTTAAAATTCTCCCTAAGTCTTTTCGAGTAGAATCACTCGAAACTTCAGAAGCGTTATAACGAAACAAAAATAAATGCCGAAACTGTGTTAATTCATATACCCTGAAAATTGCTGATCTCGGTCAACTATTGCAGTTGCTATTTTGAAAACATAAAATTTGTTTCATTATTTTTATTTTCAAATGCTGCTTATCCACAAAATTTGTAATTTATGATAAGATGTGTTTTTGAATTATCCAAATAAAAACATTGCCTTTTAATTGTTTATGTGACGGAGTCGCAAAACTGCCTCGTCCTTCCAGTTCCGCACAAACGCGCTTCAGGACCAGCACCAGATTTATGATTTTATTTTATTAAAAACAAAACAATAGTTGCGGCGCTTGTCGGAAACGGTTTTCTTAAAAATATTACATTAATTAACTTCAATACGTAGACACATTGTCCACAAACACACCAACGATGTTGGGCGGACGAGCAAAGGAAATCAAAACTACCAAAACCTCTACCAAAGGTAGACAACGTCCAAAGGGACAAATATATAGCAGCCAAATAAAGTCTAATGACTCTGTCCAAATGCCAAGTCACAGCCAGCTCAAGTCAAAAACTCACCCTTGCAACGTGGCATCACTCGATGGCCAACAGCCGCGCGAGAACACACTAAAAGGTAGCACTGATCATTCAGCGTTAATACAAAAGACGCGCTGGCTCGAAACTCGCTAGCGATACTTACGTGGCAAATATTGACGCGAACGACATAACAGGTTACTTCGAAGCGCAAAAAATGTCCATTAATGCCCAATTAACTTTTAAAACTAACGGTTAAGTTTTGGTTAAAAGTAAGAATGAAATTCATAGAGTTTTAGTTAATTCGTTAAATGTTGGTTACTATAAAAGAGCAAAAAATGATTTATATTTTTATCGGTTATTGTGAGGATATTTTAATCAATTCAAACAGTTTGTATCTTGGTAATTTTGCCTACTTACTGCTTTAAAACCTTTTTTCAATTGGTTTTAAATATGATACTACTCACAGCTGGAAGTTACAACTAAAATTTATTTTGTTGGTTTGGCAGATAGTCAATTGGCAAAAACTAATAAAATAAACAGCTCCTGAAACAAAGTCGCAATCGACGTTTCGCTCAATCTCCTAGAACAGGGATCTGCAACCTTTTGCATGTCACGAGCCAAAAATCAAATTTATAACGTTATGGCTGGGCGTACTTTTTTCCACCTACCAAGGTCTTTCTTGCATTGATTGTTTTTTAGTGACATAATAGTAGCTGATGGTGTTTTATTATTTTTAACGTCATACAAATTTAAAGTGAAGATCATTTTTTTCGGTTTTCACTAGTTTTTTTTAACGTGCAAGAAGCAAGCTCACTAAAATTAAAGTGAAAACCTTTTTTACTCTACACCAGATTTTGTACCACTGCTGTAACTAGATTTAACTGACCAATAGATTGTTTTAAAATTTTTATGTCTAAAAATAAGATGGCAAACGGGATGGGGGCCGTATTCTTTTAATATCTATCACGTCTCGAATCGTAGGCTGCCGCAGAGTTGTAAGTCGGACC
Source organism: Diplosoma virens (assembly GCA_963680785.1). Taxonomy (NCBI): domain Eukaryota; kingdom Metazoa; phylum Chordata; class Ascidiacea; order Aplousobranchia; family Didemnidae; genus Diplosoma; species Diplosoma virens. Next base: position 27,036,626 of record OY796884.1, read on the forward strand.
GGGCTTTCGAGTCGGGTTTGGGCCAAGTTTGAGAAAATTTTTGAGCCTTATTTGGGCCCAGTGCGCAGCTTACAGATAAACAACAATATTTCCTCATCGCCCCTAATCCGTCCAACAAAGACTTTTTATCCGGCCTGCGGAGCTCTTTTAAAAAATATATGCACTCATTCTGAGCAACAGTCGGATAGAATTATGTCGGGCTTAATGCAACTTTCTGCGCGAGTTTTATGGTGATTTTAAAAATTCTTGCTTGGAAAATTACAATCTTTTACACAATGTTAAAACAAGACTTAAAAAAACCACAAAAACAATTTATACCTACATCCTTTGTTTAATCGATTACCTATTCTTTGTTAAAACTAGTACATTTTAATAATCAATTTTTGACTAATCGAAAGTTAGTTTTTTATTTTTGAATTTGAGCATACAAAAATTAAGACTACAAAATATCAACAGTCTGAAGCCTTTACTCTTTTTATTCTTCTGCCGTCGCGGTCGCGGCTGCCTCGAAGCCACTTCAAGGCACTTTTCAATTTCGTTTCTTTTTCCAGATTTGGAAAGAGGATGTTTCCTCACAGCTTCTTTAATCGTAATTAAAAGTAATTGTTTTCAATTTTTTAATATTAGAATTTGATAAATTTTTTGTAATACCTAGTGCACCGAAGGTTAAATTATTAAAAAGTTAGAAAAATATAATTTAGGAAGAGAGGTAACTTTTAAAATCCATTTAAAAATTATAGCAAGCAAAATCCAACATTTCATTTAGTTTGTAAAATTTTTTAATTAAAAAGCTGAACGTTTTCGACTATCATCAGTGCTTATCAAAGCATCTAAAATTGTTTAAAATTGTCTAAAAATTTTTAACCATAAACGACAATTACAATCAATTAAAATACATGTATATAAAAAACAACAATTTTCTCAAGTTTATGCTGTCACTGTTATTACTAATTCAATTTATAGGCAATGATAATTACACAAAACAAGATCAGAATTCACAGAGAAAAAAAGGAGAAAAAAGAGAAAAAAGAGAAAAAAAATAATGCAAATCACATGACTAAATTAGAAGAGTTGTAGTAAGAAAGACGAGCCATTTTCATACAGTTGTTTATTTAATTTAGGTTGATGTTTTTTAATTAGTAACGCTTCGTGAATTTTACAGTCATAATCTGAGGAACATTTCTTTATAACACTAAAACGATGTATTAAGCTATCCATATCTTTTTTATTACACAAATTGCATTCAATAGTATGATCTTTTATTTTGCTTTTGACCGATGAGCCTAAATTTAAGTGTTCCTTTGCTCTTGTTACCACATGACGTGTTGACTTACCGATGTAAGTCAGACCCGCATCACACGGGCACGAAAAGCGATAAACAACATTCGATAACAAAAGCGCAGGTGTGTTAGATTTTAAATTGAAATAGTTTCCAACTTTGCAAGTTTTATATATAGGTGTTAAGTGCACGACAGAGAATTTCCAAATAAGTATCGAAATGTCTTTAAGCGAATATGTGAGACTGTTTCCCCACATATGGAATTTCAACTGTAATGGTCTCTTTTTCTTTTTTATTGGTAGGTTGCGTCTGATTTAAATTTGTTTGTCCACTATTCATAAATTGGTAAAAAACTTTATCGAAAAAATAATTTGGGTATCCATTATTACAGAACATTGATCTTAATTTTTCTACTTCATTTTTGAATAGATGGCAATTGGAACAAATATTTTTGCACCTACCAATAAAAAAGAAAATCTTTAAAAAATTATTAAATTTAGCAACCAAAGGAATATTTTTATACCGAGACAAATTATATCAGCAAATTGATGTTGTTTCGATGGGTTTACCACTTGGTCCTACTATAGCTAACTTTTTTCTGGCTGAAACGGAAACCCGCCTTTTACAACAGCAACTAATTCCGCCCCAAAAGTCTATTTTAGATATGTAGATGATATTTTTGCAATATTTTTAGCAACGAAGCAAACAGTATGGAATTTTTAGATAGATTAAATTCACAACATAAAAACTTGCAATTTACAATGGAAAAGTCTACTAATACTCTCCCCTTTTTAGACATGGAACTTAAAATACACAATAATAATTTACAATCGTGGATTTGGTGTTTTTCTGAATTTCGAAGCAATTTTCCAGTTAAAGTGGAAAATCAAACTTAATTAGCTGTATGCTAAATCGTGCCTAAAATATTTGTTCCAATTGCCATCTATTCAAAAATGAAGTAGAAAAATTAAGATCAATGTTCTGTAATAATGGATACCCAAATTATTTTTTCGATAAAGTTTTTTACCAATTTATGAATAGTGGACAAACAAATTTAAATCAGACGCAACCTACCAATAAAAAAGAAAAAGAGACCATTACAGTTGAAATTCCATATGTGGGGAAACAGTCTCACATATTCGCTTAAAGACATTTCGATACTTATTTGGAAATTCTCTGTCGTGCACTTAAACACCTATATATAAAACTTGCAAAGTTGGAAACTATTTCAATTTAAAATCTAACACACCTGCGCTTTTGTTATCGAATGTTGTTTATCGCTTTTCGTGCCCGGTGTGATGCGGGGTCTG